>CAIGRN010161864.1:0-17972 GCA_903798345.1 Fraxinus anomala | reverse complement strand
TTTGAAGAATTAAATCTAACCAATCTTTGTGGATACGATCTTGCTCACCCTTGTTGCAGTTTATATTTCAAAAGAGCAAGCATTGATTATTTGTTGGATTCGACACCCACCAATTCCTGAAAACACGTTCGGGGATACATGTGCAAATTTTGTAGCATGAAAATATGCGAGCTGTGTCTAAATGGAAAAAAGAAATCGTGGTTTCGCATAATGACGCATGTAACCCTAAACCATACGTTCGAAATTGGGATAATATCTGACCCACGTTTCAATGTCCTCCTCAAGTTGTTGCATGATGACTTCGTCGTCAGAATAATCAAATACATCGAATTTCGGGTAGAGATTGCAATGACGAAATCAATATTCGGACATGTCTTTGTATGTTGATAGCGACAACATGAAATTTACACAAGATTTTAGTGAATGTGGAGTTTTTGTTGAAATAGAAATATGCGTATGACACTACTTGGTCTCCCAACTTTGATTGTATTCATAGGCTCAATTGCAGAGTTATTGCATCATTAACATAACTAGTGTAGGGAATCTTACACTTTTTCATTTTTTTCAAGCAAAGCTATTCCAATTTATTGAAAGGATATGGAGATGTTGAAGAAATAAGAATGATAATACTGAGTTTTTATTGTTGTGTTTTGACTGATCAAGTACAGAAAATATATAGGTCTGGAATTCTAAATTAACTCCCTAGAAATCTCCTCAAAAATCTCTATGATCTGTACAATCTTCTATATATGTCAATACAATTGAATGACTATCTTTACAAATCGTTGACATTCTCAACACTCCCCCTCAAATTGGTGCATAGATGTCACACATGCCCAACTTGTATAAGAACTTTGAGAGCACCCTATTGGACACTCATTTGGTGAGAATATCAGCTAACTGATCTTCTGGCCGAATCTTTGGTAGTTCTACAGCCTTTTCATCCAATTTCTCCTTAATGAATAACCTATCTACCTCAACATGCTTTGTATGGTCATGTTGGACTGAATTATGGGCTATATCACATGCTGCTTTGTGTCACAATATAGTCGAATTGGTTGCTTTGGAGAATAGTCTAGATCCTGTAAGTGAAAATTCAACCACGATGCATCACAAATTCCTAAGGCCATTCCTCTGTACTCAGCTTCTGCACTAGATCTTGCAACAACATTATGTTTCTTGCTCTTCCATGTCACTAAGTTCCCTCCTACAAAGGTAAAGTATCCCGAAGTTGACGGCATATCGTCAACTACTCCGGCCCAATCAGCATCTGTATATACCTCGATATTTTTCTTGTTTGTATTTTTAGAGAATAAAATTCCCTTTCCTAGAGCAGATTTTAGATACTTTAAAATGTGTATGACTGCATTCATATGTTTTTCTCAAGAGTTATGCATGAACTTACTAACGATACTCAGAGCATAGGTGAGATCTGGTCTCGTGTGAGCTAAATACATCAATCTTCTAATGAGTCTCTGGTATCTCCCCCTGTCCACCAGTACTTGGCTTGTCTCAATACATAACTTCAGACCCTCTTCCACTGGAGTGTCAACTGGTTGGTAGGCTGACATACTAGTTTCATGTAGTAGATCTAAAGCATACTTTCTTTGAGATAGGAAGATTCCTTTACTCGATTGAGATATTTCAATTCCCAGGAAGTATTTTAAGGGACTTAAGTCTTTCATTTCAAATTCTTTGGACAAGTACTCCTGCAAAGCTCTCATTTCTTCTGGGTCATTTCCTGTGACGATCATGTCATCCACATCTACAATGAGTGCAGTAATTTTTCCATGTCGCTTCTTTAAAAATAATGTGTGATCTAAATTACTTTGTTTGTAACCAAAAGTTGTCATAGATTTGGTGAATTGTCCGAACCAAGATCTAGGGGACTGTTTTAATCCATATAGTGATTTCTTCAACCTACAGACCTTTTGATTCTATCTTTCTGTTACCATGCACCCTGGTGGGAAATATATGTAGACTTCTTCAGATATTTTGCCATATAGGAATGTGTTCTTCACATTGAACTGTTGTAAAGGTCAATCAAAATTTGCAACGAAGGATATTTTGCCATGTAGGAATGTGTTCTTCCATAAGTTTGGGTATATCCTTTTGCTATCAATCTCGCCTTAAAGCATTCGATTATACCATCAGCTTTGTATTTCACAGTAAAGATCCATAGACACCCAACTGATTTTTTTTTTACTATGGGACGGTCAACGAGCTCCCAAGTTTGGTTCTTCTGCAAGGAGGACATCTCTTCATTCATCGCAACCTTCTATATTGGATCATTTAGGGCTTTCTGCACATTGTTAGGTATAGATACAATAGATAATTGATTGACAAATGACTGATTTGTTTTTGACAAGCGATGTGTAGACATATAATGATTCATGGGATATCTTACTTTACTAGACAATTGAGGTTCATATGTTGGTTTTGGAATACCTTTGGTGAGACGTTGTGGTAACCGTCTCCTGGATGACTCATGTACTGTATAAATAATTTCCTCAGACGTTGTGGTAACCGTCTCCTGGATGACTCGGGCTCGTGTTCAGACGTATCCTGACTTCTTGGGTGTTCATTTCCACTTAGGTCCAAGTTTTGACCACTAGATTCCAACTTATCCACTTCTATGCTTATTGTGTCGTTGTGTAGGGTATTACTACTTAAATCCAAGTTTTGACCACTAGGATCACCCACATTTTGATTAGATACTTCCACAACTTCTTCCTCAAGGTTGTATACAAAAGTTTGAATTTCCTCAAGATACGCCCCATGATAGTCAAACTTAGAGAAATACATAGTATCTTCATGAAAGACAACATCCATAGTGATAAACATATGTTTAGTAGGGGGTGATAACATCTGTATCCTTTTTTATGAAGAGTATATCCAACAAAGACACATTTTAAGGCTCGAGGCATTAGTTTACTGCGTTGGTGTTTAGGAAAATGAACAAAGGCAACACATCTAAAGACATAAAGGGGTAGGTTTGGGACTGTTGGAGCAACAACAGCTTCTGCAAGTGTCTGGAAGGGTGTTTTGAAGTTGATAGATCGAGATGGAACATGATTGATGAGATATGCAGTAGAGAGGAGAGCTTCGCCCCAATAACATAACAGCATATGAGCTGCGATCAAAGAGGCATGAACAACCTCCAATAAGTGTCTATTCTTGTGTTCGACCACACCATTCTGTTGAGGTGTATCCTAGCAACTAGTTTGATGGATTAAGCTACAAGAGTTATAAAATTGCTGAAGTTCAGAACTATGGTATTCCTCGCTATTATCCAAGTAATACAGCTTCCTTCTCTTAACACCATAACCAGTTGTTTGTCGAGTCTGAATGTTCTTAAACACAAAATGATCAGGCTAAAAATAACAACACAAGATAATGTATTAGTGATTTGAAAGACGTGCAAAAGGTTATAATCTAAAGAGGGAACAACTAACACGGAATCAAGATGTAAATTATTAGTAAGATGTGATGACCCTTCCCCAATAACCGGGGTGGTATTACCGTTGATCATGGAGACATAATTTTGGGAGAATGGGTTAAGGTTTGAGACTTGTCTAACATCAAATGCCATATGATTAGTAGCATTAGAATCAATTATCCATGCACTATTCAAAACAGGTGTAGAAGTGGTGAAGACCTTACCTCCAGTGTTTGTAGTGGTTATCAATGCTGATGACGTAGGAGTATCATCATCTTCCTTTGTTTGAGCAACTGCTACAGTAGACGGTCGCTTGGAATTCCAATGTCGTGTTGGGTCCCACCAATTTGGATATCCAATAAGTTCAAAGCTGCAACTTTTTGAATGGCCTGTTTGATTGTAGTGAGTGCATTTGTATGTGGGTTTGTCTGAACTGTTGGAATTCTTCGAATTGGTGGCTTTAGGTCAGTCTTGTGACGTCTGACTGGGTTGATGGCGTGAAATCACAGCGAAAGCTTTAGGTTTCTCAATGTCCTCAGTCAAAGTAGTAGATCGTATGACCTTATGACGAACTAAGGAATAACACTCTTCCAGAATTGGGAGTGGTTCGCGACGCAAAATTTCTCGCAGAAGTTGATCAAAAATCTTATCCAATCCAGCATGAAATATGTGTGCTCGGGTTCGCTCAATTGATTGCCGGTATGCTATAACATCATCAGGATCCTTCATGTCCACTTTATCACGATGGTCTAGTTCCTGAAAGATTTCGATTAACTCTCCATAGTATACTAAGAGTGATTTGGCATCTTGTTTGGCAAAGAAGGCTTTTTGATGCAAAGAATAGACATGCATCTCGTCATTACCATTGTAAAAAATTTTGGAAAATGTACTCTAAATTTCACGGGCAGTGGGTATAAGAAGATAGCGCTTCATGATGTCAGGAGACATGGACATCAGAAGCCAACGTTTCACCTTTTGATTTTTAGCATACCATTTTTCATATCCCTTATCCGATACAGCAGGTGGAGTAGTTTTGCCCATGATGCAGGAGAGTTTTTCTCGTTTAGCAATATGCATCTCTATCAGTTGAGACCACACATCGTAATTTGTTTCGGTAAGTAGAATGCCTGCATTAAAGGCACCATCGGACTGAACAAGAACTGGAACAAGTTTGGTTCCTGAGGATTCAAAGTGTTCACCCTTTTTTTTTTATCTTAAGGCAGGGCTGCAATACTTATCGTGGTGTTCTGCTCAAAGAAGTAAAGCAAAAGGGTTGCTTTGCTTGTCCCATACCAAAAGTCGGCGATGGAGCAGGTTCGGCACCGTGGGTTTGGCAGGAGCGGGCACGGTGACGTGGTTCGGCTCTATGGTGGGTCTATGAGGTTTGGTAAGGAGAGGGGGCACAGTCGAGATTCGTTGGGTTCAGCAACGGGTTTGCGGCGTTCGGCAAGGAGCACGGCGGATTGGTGACGGCGTGTGAACGAATTTGCAAGAATGGCTTCGAATAGAGGTAAGTTTTGGTGCTTTTATTTATGGGTTTTGTTTTGGTCTAACATAGGATTTGGATTTAGATCTCTGGTTGTTCAGTTTTGGATTTCTGGGTTCTTGTATGGGATAAATTTGGGTTTACAGAATCGAACTTGGCTCTGATACCATGAAGAAATAAGAATGATAATACTAAGTTTTTATTGTTGTGTTTTGACTGATCAAGTATATGAAATATATAGGACTGGAATCCTAAATTAACTTCCTAGAAATTTCCTCAGAAATCTCTATGATCTGTACAATCTTCTATATATGTCAATACAATTGAATGGCTATCTTTACAAATCGTTGACATTCTCAACATATGTCATCAACTTTTTGTATTTTGAATCTAAATTGCCAACTGTGACTTGTGCTTTAAATTTGAAACTATGCACAAACATTTCATAAAAGTCATTCAAACACGGATATATATGAAAGCAGGTGGCACATAGGGAAGCAATCTGAGATAAAGTGACACACTCAATAGTCTGAAACATGAAAAACACAAACAACACTCCGAAACAAGTAGTTGGAAAAAAGGACCAGCGATGTTAAACTTTTTAGAAAAACAAATTACCTAGGGATGGCAGTGGGGCGGGTTCGGGGCTGGGCATCCCCACCCCGCCCCGCCCCGCGGAGACAATCTCCCACCCCACCCCGTCCCGTGCCCCGCCCCACATTAGGCGGGGCGGGGGCGGGGCGGGGCGGAGATTTGCCCCGTTTACCGCCCCGTTTAATTTTTTTATTATTTTTTTGTATAAAGTTTTGGGAGAGATTAAAATTAAATTTTAGTAAATTTCGATAGAAGTCGATGAAATANTTTTTTTTTTGCATTATTTTTTTTATTTTTTGTAATTATTTTTAATTTTTTTCTTTTGCACGGGGCGGGTTCGGAGCGGGGCATCCCCTCCCCGCCCCGTCCCATGCCCCGTCCCGCCACCCCGTCGGGGTGGGTTTTTTTTACCCCATTCGGGGCGGGGCGAGGTAGGGCAGGGGCGGGACGGGGTAAATTGTCATCCCTAAAATTACCTATCGAAACTTGTACTACGCGATGAAATGGCTTTACATTTCTTCCAATCGTCGTAGCTCCATTTCAACCAACATATCTTCACGTCTTCGAGTTTCCCAGCCATCCATATCTCTCTTTTTTTTCTTCTCCTTATTCGAACAGGATGTGAAATTACATTTTCCTCCACTACGCTTTCCCCGACCTCTACATTGAAGCATTTGACTGTGTCATAATCGAGTCATGACTTGAATCACTACTTTTCCAAGGTACTGGCAAATGATCGGCTATTTGCTCATTTTCACCATCTTTCTGTATGTCGAAGCCACGGTGTGACAACTTGGTCAGGATAAAAGCGTACTTGCTCGAATCAAAAGTATAATCAAATAGGCTACTGTATCGATCATAAATTTCTCCCACGTCCTTATTTTTAAACCTATGGTACTTTGATTTCTCCTGCGAACATGAAAACCCAACATGAGCACGATGACATTAACATGGCAAAGCAGTTACGGTACAAGGAAAGGGTAGATGAACTAAATTCATCTAATGAACTAATTGTAAATATATAGTTGATATCAACAAATTTAGCATAACGATTTAAACAAAAAAAAAAGCCAATGTTAGAAGTGTTTGAAACAGGTCGTGGAGTACCGGGAACCAATCATTAGATTTGGGATGTTCATGGATAATCGTAAAACGGATCAGTGAAGTACGAAATTTATATATCGCATGCTTACTAGGTCACCACATAACATATCATAATTAGAGTACTACAACGGTTCGGCTCGAAACACTTAGAATAAATAAGCAACTTAGACAAAGAACGGAAACAATAGCAATGATTATGCTCGAAAAAATAGAAATATGCAAATAGCACGATGGAATAATTGCGGAACCATGCCCATAGCTTCGATAATTACAGTCTAATATTTCGCTATCTTAAGAAATATTGGTTAATGGCTAACGAGTTTTAGAAGCATTTTGAAACAACTTATAACTCTAGAAGCATCTTTAATTGGACTTTTCATGCAAATACTTCAGGTGTAATCAATTTCGAACACATAGCGTCCTTTAACCATTGTTGTACTACAAGAATTCAATTTTTTCATAGCAATGCCGTTTCAAAACAGAAAATATCAGACCACATCACAACTCAATTAACTTAACACTACAATCCATGACAAATGTACAAAAATGCATAAAACAAATCGTCAAGACTGCAAATTTACATTTACCTCGATTTTTCTCTCCCACCATTCCTCGTCAGTCATAATATGATTTTCGATGGTTTGGTCGTATTCCATTCCTTTGTAACCCACTTCGAACAAAAGCTTGTGATCGAGCCACATGGACTGTCGTGATTCTTCAGTTGTTGGTCCAGTTCTTGTTGGGCTTTTGGTTGAACAATGATAGAATGCGGTCCCACGGTGACCTTCAATCACAACAAATTCTCATGCGACGAGGAAAATTTGGTGCTCCTTCACGGCCCACTTCGAAGTTTTATGTGAAGGTTGCTCCGGCTGAGGTTTTTTGATGGGTCTCCTTGCAGTTGAGAAGGGGTGACGGATGTGTATGTCTGCAAGAGATAAAATAGGATATCACTAGAGTCGTCACTTGAGATGGAAATCTGTTTGGAAAGCAGGCACAAGAACGGAAAAAAGATAAGCAATTTTTACAATGTACTGAGGATAGTTCCATTGCTCTGCTGGAAAATACATCCATTTCGCCACCATTGAGTCGTACTTCATTTGGTATTGAAAATCCTTTAGGCGGGAAGCGGTGGTTCGACCATGACACCGAAGGAGAAGCAAAGAAGAAGTCGAAAAAGGAGACTAGTAACCCAGATCCTTCAGGTAGATCTATAGAGCATTGGGTGCAAAATGAGATGGAAGTACTGGAAGGTATTGACTGTTGCCAAAATCGTGGCACAATGAAAACGACCATGCTATTCGTACATGTTGTTTTACACTTTGCTTGACACGACGTGTCAAGTGCTTGATTATTTTTTTAAAAAAAAACCAACAATTATGGGTCAAACTTGAACTGGCCCATTACTAATTCACCCATTACCCCCAATTGGTATCCCCAAATCAGAAAACCCTTGAAATCACTCCTCCATCTCTCATTCGAACTCCTGCACTCCTCAATCTTGCAACTGGAATAAGAAACTGGTGCTTAATGTAATTTTAGTCTCCATGTTTGGGCTTCCCACCATTATATAGCTTAATTGCCGGTTGGTAATTTTGTTTTAATCGCACCGTAAGTTTTTCGCAGCAACATCTTCAATCTCCGACACCATCCATCGACTCCGACAGAGTTTCGCAGCAAACATCATGTAAGCATGATGTATTTGGTATCCACTTTACTCGATTTTGATTTATTCGAATAATACATATTTTTGAAGATTTTACAGTGTTCTGTGGATGCATTGTAATGTAGCATCATATCTAGTTCGTTCATGTACAGTATGCCAGGAAAGAACTATGGACTTTGTCATAGCTGTCGAGAGAAGGGTCGCTTGTTTGCTGACTGCTCGAAAAAATGGCCATGTCATTGGTGTAAAATTGGCGTTGTGAAGTGTTTTGAGGTCGAGAAGGACACGAAGAACAATGGTCGAATGTTCAATTGCTGCAGTGCTAATTGTAATTATTGGGAATGGGTCGACAAAGGAGAATCCAGTGGCGTATCAAGTAGCGTTACTGTTAACTCAAACGTGTTGGTCGAAGAAGTTCAACAATTCTCTCACTTGTTCGAATCCTTTTGTCGGATAGCCGAAGAAAAAAGTATTGAGATTTCGTTGAACGTGACAATACACAAGGCCAACGGAAGTGCGGAAGTGGATAAGAAGGGAAAGAGACCTGCATGAGTAATAGTTATGTTGTTGGCTGTGTGGTTCCATACCACTTTTGATGTGTAGTATGTGTTATGTTGTGTAGTTGGTGAAGTGAAGAATGTTAGTGTACTATATGCTTGGGAAGAATTTGTAATCACTTGTTCACTCCTTACATCTCTGAAATGATAATATGATTGAAAACATCTTCTTGTTTATTTTGAATTTTTTATATTGTCTTTGTATCTTAGACGGTCACAACGATGCAATTTAGAGTAACTGAATATGACATTGTTTTCACAGAAAAAAAGATTAGCAGTTGAGGGAGAAATTCCCTCCATCAAACAATAAATTATGCCGATTCATATGGTTTTCCATATAAATGCAATATTAGAAATTAAAAAATAATTCCGAATTTGATGCTTTATAATTCTTTTCTCTATATAACATAGAAAACCATACAAGAAAGCCCAGTTTACCATGAAATCAACCTGCAACATAACAAGCCTAACATATCAAACTAAGAAAAGTAAACAAACTAAACAAGAGAATAGCTAAGTCAGACACATGGAATTCACTTGTTCTCTTCTACAATCTCTGATTCTCACTGTCAAATGATCCTCTATTATTACCATGAGCATATAATTGCATCAATGTTGTTCATCCAAATTCACATGTTTCCTCCACGTTGGTGAGGTGCATTTGGATAATAGTACGACATTGCATTTCCTATTGTCAAATAATGAATTCATTAGGCAAACTAGAGTATCACTTGAAATAAATTCATTATGTTTAACCGCATACCTTGACCACTGAATAATGAAGCCGATGGGAAGAAATTTGGAGACATTCCTTGTTGTGTAAATACATGACCGTCGCCATCACCCTACACAAATTTGATGATGTAACTAAAATGTGGAAATCAAATATATTGGCGAATCCAAGTAACGAACCATTAGAAGCTGTGAATATGAGAGTTGTGCAGGCATATCTTCATTGAGTAGTTGATCATGTGTCTGTGCGATCGGTTTAACCTCTCCTAGTTTACTTGGGCCTGCTTTTCGTTTCCTTCCCTTAGTTGAAGTCGAACATGACTGCATAATCAACAGATAATAACTATACATACGCACCGTATTAGTATAAAAAAAAGGCCACATACCTTTACGTTACTGAATGCTAATATCTTAGGCGTGTCTTTTCTCTTCGAGCATTTTGGATCTTGTATACCCGAATTGCTATTTTGTTGCGACGCTCTACCATCCGACGATATTTGAAATGCATGCTGAGACATTTCATTACTCCCACAACCTGATGCCATACTAAATGAGAGTTTTTTGGATTCTATCCACTCCAGTACCTCGTGGAATCGATGATCGTCATCTGTAGCCATGTCTGCAAGTGACGCAAATGATTGACACATCTTGTCATATTTCAATGGGGCAGGGGTGCTACTCAAATCATCATAGTTCACTGCGACCCTGGTGTGGGCTCTACGAACATCTCGTCTCCATCTCCATAATATATAGGTGTCCGGTAATGTTGTGACGTTATTACGTAGAAGTACAGAGATCGCGTGCCTACAAATTATACCTCGAAACTCGAATAAGTGGCAACTGCAAACAAAGTCGCATTTCTGTCTTTCAAATGTCACGAAAAACTTCTGCTTCTTAACTCGATGTTCAAGTATGACATCCCCCAGCACCTCAGAGGTTGTGCCCGAAAAGCCCTCCGACGAAGATATGAGGTCGCAATAAACCTTCCCAATGAATTCATCCAGAACTTCCCGAAATTTTGAAATGGTGTAAACTTGTTGAAATTGTTTCTCCAACTCATACTTTGTTGCAGACGGTACCATTTGTGAGAATGATTTAAAATCGACTTGAAACTCCTTCTCTACCTTATTCCTCAATGCTCTTTCGTACTGTTCCACAAATTGTTTCAGCGACGTTTTCGAGTGCACATAACCATCGAAGAATGCATTCATACTCTCACTATGCTGAGTTGTTGACATTCCCGCCCAGAAGTTACTTTTTAAAAAATATGGTACCCACCGGCCTCTGTTCGCATACATTCCCGACAACCACTCATTATCATGCAAGGAATACTTGTCCACCATCGCTCTCCAATCTTCTTCAATTGCGTCAACAGTTTGAGAATCATATACCAGTACGTGTATAGCAGAAAAGATCTCACCCTTTTCGACGTGGTATCCAAATTTCTCTGGCAACTTTTTCATTATGTGCCATAGACACCATCTGTGTTTCGTGTTCGGGAACACGATCTGAATTGCATTCTGCATGGCCATATCTTGATCGATAATAATCCCAATAGGAGCTTGCCCATGCATACACTCAAGCCACGTCTTGAAAAGCCAGACAAATGTTCTGTATTTTCGTTCGACACCAACCCACAACCAAAAAGTATTGATTGTCCATGATGATTAACTCCAACAAAAGGAGCAAACGACATGTCGTACTTATTAGTTAGGTACGTTGTATCAAATGTGACAACATCACCGAACTCCTTATACGCTTGCCTACTCCTATTATCTGCCTAGAAAATATTCTTTAGCCTCAACTCTTCATCTAAATCCATACTGAAGTAAAAACCTGAGCACCTTGCTTGCATGTTCGAAAATAGGCTTGTATTGCAACGTCATCTCCTTCTCCGAGTCTTAATCGCCTCATGTGTTCAACATAGTTTCGACAATCTTTTTCCACCCAAGTCATATTCTCATACCCCCTTCTTCTACAACTGCGGAGTTGTAACTTTTGTGCAACGAAATCCCTGCCATATCGTTCACTTCAAGCCATCGTTTAACATGGGCACTCAATTCTCGATTGCAACGATACATCTTAGACTTCGAAGGACTTGTTTTATGATTGTGAATGAGATTGACTGTGTTTATTCTCCATATTCCACATGCATCTGCAGATCCAGTTATCCTGGCTTTGCAATCTGTTTGAATGGTAGCTTGCGGCTTCAAAGAACCGCTCGAAGTACTACTTCTTCGGCCTTTACGACTGCATGTCAACACTACATATCTCACAACTCCGACATCATCCTTTTGCGAATTTCTTTTCCTAACTGGAAAGCCTACGTCATACGCATATCTTTTGTAAAAATTAAATATTTCTTTTTATCATTGAATTTCATACCCACCTCAGGCACAATGACATTGTCTACTCCTACAATTCCATCATCGACGAAGTTTGCACTGTTGAAAATGTTGTCATTTTCGTCTTCTAATAGAACGACGTCGTCTACCTCTTCCAAATTTTTTTTGCCTGAAGTAAAAACAACAAAAATGTTACAAGTCATTCACGGAACAAATATTGGATTGAAATCATCATTCTTCTCGACTTTGTAATTTCGTATGCATCTAGGTTTCACAAATTGCAGATAAGGCAACTTAGATAAATCAACTATTCCCAAAAAAAGAGATTAATAACTCAGGTTCCTGTAATTAGTAAAAGAAATAACACATTACAATAATGAAACTCAAATGAATAGAAAACGAGTTGCAACTCAGTAACTCTTGCTTTCCATCAATACAAAAGGAAACCTTAATTAATTCCCATCAATACAAGTTTTGTTATAGCAGTCAGCTATTGCCATGGTATTCCAATAATGGGGCTATTTTCCATGACGTAGATAAGCAACAACATTAACATAGAAAAATCAGTGCTCAGTGATGAATATTTAAGTAGAAATTAACCTAAATCACATTAGAAAACGTTTACAAAATAAACCTACCTTTGTCTGTCATCTATTTGAATAGATGAAGTCGACGGTTGCTTCAAAATGAACTCTTTGTTGCGCCGACGATGGGTTATTCGACGGGCTACCAGGTTTCAATTTTTTGGGGACAGAAAAATCGCGGGCAATATTCTGACCTTTTTTAAATAACCCTGCACTCCTTCATCTTTCTAATTAGCAGGTATTTATTGAATCGGCCCAAGTGTAAAACCCGACCCAAACATGCTGCCATTTTTTGGTTGGAAAAAAAAACAAATGGACATTTACACGTCACAGTGTAAACCAACAGGTAGAGGCGCAAGTACGAATAGCTTTTTCCCAATGAAAACTAGTAATTTTCTTAAAATCAATAAATAAATAAGAGTACATTTGAGTGTACCTAAAGTAAGTTAAACTGATTTATTTTTATTGATAAAATAGTTTTCGCAAAAAATTTAATGTTTGGCCAAGCTTAAATTCATTTATCACACGTTTCATATGATCAATAACTATCTACTTATTATATATAACTTATAAACATTTAAAAGTACTTGTTAAAATAATTTTAAGCATTACCAAACAAGAAGAAACTTATTATTTAAGCCCATTTTGTCTATCATTATTCAAGAACTTTTTTTTTTTTAAATCTAAAATTCAATTTCAATTATACGTTTTCATGTTGAAATATTTTACACATAAACATAAAATTTTTCCATATTTTTAAACATTTATTCTTGAAAAAATCACTATTTTAAATTTTATTTTTTCCAAGAAATTATTTTTAATGGGCATGAGACGGGGCTTACGTGGACCGGGAAATGAACCTTGCCAACAAAAAGGGTAGAAAAATAAATACATTCTTCCATGTCATCACTCATCACCGATTATCCACAAAAAACCGACTGATGATACAAAAAACGCTGTTCAGAGAGAGAGAGAGAGAGTAAAAAGAGAGATTCTTTACAAAAAGGTAAAGCAAGATAGGTCTCGAAACAAATTAAAGTATACTACAGTGAAGGATGCCCAAAATTTGAAGTAGTTATAGAGCAGCAAGCGTTAGATCTCTCAATCTGTTACCCATTCACACTATTTACTGTATGTACTGAATTACCGAGGTTCGTTTCTTCGAATTTTTATTTCTTTCGTTTTATGTATATGATTTTGATTCAGTTAATTTTAGCCGTGGGTTTAATATTAGGGTTTTGAAAATGTTAAATTTTCTGTTTTGAAAACACGTGCTGTAATGCTTTTAATTTCGTGTTTGTTGTGCAAATTTTATTTTTCTAGATGCCAAAGTTCGTATTTTTTGCTGATTATTCTTTGATTATTTTTTGGTTGATGCTTTCTATGATTAATTGCTGAGAATTCTGGCATTCTGCTACATTTTTTCTATGATGGGTTTGTTTCATTTTTCATCAATTGTGGGGATTTTTCGGAAATAATTGTTTATATCAGATATCTGATAACCAACCGCAATCATTGAAGAAGGAACTTTTTTGTGGCGAATTGTGTTTTTCAAGAGTTGCCACATGTAGTTTTGGTTCAGCAGATTCAGAAATTGGTTTGGAATCATTGAATCCAATCCAACCGTTTCTAAACTGCATTGTGATGATAAGTTTTGTTTGAGATACTAGGATCGTATAATTTTGGTAATACTAATTCCCACTAAAGTACAGGTTTACCAACAAACATTGTTTAAAACTAATTTAGGCATGACATGTTCAGTTTTTCAGCATATACCAGTTCTCTGTCGATACAACGATCAATAAATCAAAAATGCTGGATAAGAAGAAGATTTATAAAATTATAAATGAATGTTTATAATTTTCTAATAAGAGTAGGTGTGATGTTTGTATAGTTCAAATTTCTCAAGTTGTGTGGTCTGATGAGATCCTTATTGTGGTTTTTGAATTTTTTGGTTTACGGAAATGACATCAATGTACGGAATTGTGACAGCTGGTAACAATTTTTCTTGCAAGTAAATCACAATCACCTTTGACATCAATTAAAATGACTATTGAATCATATTAATAGTTTAGGATGAGACATACTTGAAAATGGCTTGAGTTTATATTGCTCTTATGGCCTGGTTTCTTCGAAGGCAATATTTGTGACTGCACGAGGATGAGGTGGAGGGAAAATCTCCTTTAAGGCTGTAAGGCATACACCTCCACAATGAATGCACAACATGAGCATATTCAGTCTGTGGAAGTTAGGAGAGCCTGCAATGAAGTATTTGATGTCAGTACACACGAAGCATTCTTCATTGACGTAGGGTCTTAAGCTTCTTCAAATGGAGAGCAGGGTACCTGTTAAATATCTGTTGTGCTTGAAGCTAGTATAAACTGATAGGTTTCTTGTGCCAAATAGCACGTATGAGGAAGTAACTGTCAATTTATGCCGATTTAAAATGGCAAACTTGCACATATAAGAAGCCACAGTTATCAACATAGACTTCCATCTGGACACTTCTAACGCTAATTTACAGAGGCAAAAACCTCGTAAATCAACATATTTTCTTGAATTTAAAGAAAATGACATGAATCATGACACCAGCTCCATCTGCAGATTTATGTTATACGTAATGGAATGACGATAGATGTTAGAAGAATCCAGTAGAATTGATTCATCATCTTCTAATAGACCCTAAAATCTCTTGTGGATGTATTGTCTATTAATTTTGTAAACTAAGCGTATAAACGTATCCACTTTTTCACTAGTTTTAAACTTTTTATCACATTATTTTGAGTTTTTGAATATTAGGAATTACAATATTTACTGCAATAGTTGTATAAGAAATTGAAATTCAGCTTCCTCCTTGCATTTTTTGTGTGTGTGTGTTTTTTTTTTTTTTTAAATTTTCTTTCGGTGGAATGGTGGTGGGAGGATGGGAATAGATACTCTCTGATTTTACGTGGTATATGTGACTTTAAAGGATAACGAGTGGTAGATAATATTATATGCTTGGTTCAAGAAAAGGACTCAAAAGACTATATTTCTTATTATATTTTTTGCTCCTTTTACAGCCATGCAGTAACAGAGGATCTGGTTGTCAACCAACATAGCATTAAGGAGAAGTTTAGAAGTAATCGAGTCTAGGTATTGTTTGTCACTCTTAATAGACCTCACAAGCCAGTTTCCCTCTTTAGAGTTATCTTCGAGATTCCCTATTGTTCCACATAATACATATTTCATATTTCCTTCACCACTTTAAACACTTAGAGATCAGACTATATAATTATGCTTTCCATCTCGATATTTGTGATCAGGAATTTTCTCCATTCTCATAATTGTTTGAAACGCTGTACTGGTATTGGCAGGGACGAACAGCATGTCTAAATGCACAAGTTCCAGTGTGATGGATAAGAAAACTTCACATCAAACTGATGAAGTCCACGAGGAAGGTTGTTTACCAATTGAGAATGAAGAGTCAAGATCTTACACTTCCTTGCATCAGATCGTAGACAAGGAGGCGGGTTTGGCAACTTGTCGAGTATGTCAATGCGTTGAATCCGATGGAGGGTGCGATGCTGCACTGGGATTTTTGGGTATTTCTCCACCATCTTGCGATGTAAATAATAGCAACCCTGAGGTCAACACTAGTGCCAAAATCCTGTTAAAAACTGTGGCAAATGATTCCGGTTACAGAAACGATGAAAAAGGTTCTGGCTTTGTTGAATTTATTAGCCCAGATGGTGAAGTTTTTGTTTGTAGTACTGATGTAGAATTGGGTTATGATCACAACCAAGACAGGCTAGTTGAGCTCGGGTGTGCTTGCAAAAGCGACCTTGCTCTAGCACATTATGCTTGTGCACTGAAGTGGTTTATCAACCATGGATCAACCATCTGCGAAATTTGTGGTTCTGTGGCAAAAAACATAAGATCTGCAGACTTTAAAAAAGTCTTGAGTGCTTTGAAGGAGTATGAAGTTTCAAGGGAAAGGATTGTGAATGGGGAGCCTAATCTTGCACCACTGCCAACAAATTTTGGTGTAGATCCCATTGCTGTTGCTGCCATTCGAAGACAAAGGCTAAGTGAAATTTCATTGTGGTTTAATCCGCACAGCAACTCTTCCACTGTGTCCCATGTGGTTAGTGAACCACCTTCTACTAATATTGTCATGGAAGAAGGTGCCTCTGCAGAAAATACTGCAACCAAATGGGCTGTAGAAGGCACTGGGATCTTGCTTGCTACAGGCCTTCTGACTGTTACCCTTGCATGGCTTATTGCCCCTCGTGTTGGAAAGGTAGTTGGAGTTGCTTCTTCCACATGCATTTAGGAACTTTTGCTATTACCTTACCTTATTTTCATGTTGTTCCTTCATTTGCTTTTTTTTTTTTTGTCTTTCATGTTTATGCCTTTTAATTCTTGTTCTCACTCGAGGTCACTAAATGATTGATGGTTGAGTTTTATCTGCTAAAAAATGAGTAGAATGTGTATGTCTTACAATTTTAAGATGTGGAAGGATGCTTGCTGACTAAATTCTCTATTTAAATTCCACACCGTGTAAGTACAAGTATGCATCCATGAATCTGAATTTTTTTGGAGTTCATACGTGAACGTGTGCTTATGTGAATTATAGAGAGATCTCTAGAGTGGTTGAAAAGCTTAATAACAATGGTATATCACCTAGGTGAAAGCTTCCATTAGACATTTTGAACATATTACTAATGTACCAAGTTACTATTGCAGTTAAATAAATATTTATCGGGGTGAACATATCAAATATGTAGGAGTGATTAGGATTAACAGCTAATTGATACTCTACATTTCCATTTATATAGGCACAGACCACACACTATTGTAGTGTCGAGTGCCTTGTGGGATAGCTGATAAAGATAAGCTACTGTCAGTAACTTTTTCCTGCTATCTGAACTTGAAGAGTTGAATTGGCTGCTTAATTTAGTAAATTGGCTTTTGAATTCAGAGATATTAGGCTTTACTAGGCCATTGTTCTGTTTCACCATTACTATTCGTTTAAGGAGCTGTATATAGGATTGTTAGTACCTTTTGGTGGCACTGGAATAGCATTGATGCACTGCAAAAAGATAAAAGAAAGGCCATTGTTTCCTATTCTTAGTATTCCACACCCCCCCCCCCCCCCTTTTTTTTTTTTTTTTTTTTTTTTTTCCCCCCCCCCCCCCCCCCCTCTCTCTCTCTCTCTCTCTCTCTCTCTCTCTCTCTCTCTCTCTCAGATGAGCATTTGATGCAACATAATTATGTGGGACTATGAAAGAATTCTGAATCTAATATTTCTAAAGAGAAGACGAAATATAAAGGTGAAGCCAAGGGGGAGAACCGAGACTTTCCACATAGTACAAGTTTGCAATACGAAGTCTTCTACCTTTTGAGAATACCACTTAGGACTCAAAATTAAAGGAAAGATACCAAATCTAATCTAAATCATTGTACTATATCAAACAAGGCCT
>CAIGRN010161856.1:0-11937 GCA_903798345.1 Fraxinus anomala | reverse complement strand
TATATATATATATATATTAAACGTAGTTTTAACTAATATATGCATAATTTAACATGCACGTGAAACGTTTAATTCAATCTATACCTAACTTGTGACCATGTGCAAGTTGGAATCTGAGTGATTATGCAGCAAACTTGCACTCCAGCATAATCTACCTATAGGTGATAGTATGGTCATCTATAGAGGAATTATTTTTGAAATATTANAACTAATATATGCATAATTTAACATGCACGTGAAACGTTTAATTCAATCTATACCTAACTTGTGACCATGTGCAAGTTGGAATCTGAGTGATTATGCAGCAAACTTGCACTCCAGCATAATCTACCTATAGGTGATAGTATGGTCATCTATAGAGGAATTATTTTTGAAATATTAAGTGTTTTTAGCTAAATTTATAGTACCATTACGAGGGAATCTTATGCTTCATTAAGACATTAACGAGCTGATTAGTCGTATATAACACCCATTTCTGCCACCCTTGTTGACATCTGCTGTATTGTCAAAAAATCATTCGCTGCAAAAACTGTTTTTTGTTTAATCTGTCCAATAAGAGAATGTCATGTTTCATTCGTGCTAGGTGTACATCTCCTTTTACACCCGTGGGCCGATTAATAGTTTCAAAATTTGAAGTACATATTTAATCATGTCAGATTTGAATCGATTCCGAATTTCTTGATTAAAGCAACTGATCGAATTCCATTTTTATAAAATTGCTTTTCCAACAACAGCAACCTTAATATCGTGGTTGAATCCAAAACTACTGTATTAACTTATAAACAAATCTTGCGTGAAGATACGGATAAAGTAATTAATATATATCAATCACCAGAGATTAATTATTTAATTAATTTAATTGACTAATGAAATCTAAATTAACATGGGAAGTGGTGGAAAAGTATAAAAATATATAATTAAGAATTATAATTTGAAAGAATGGAAATTGGTGCATTTAGTTAAGGTCTTACAGTTGACAATTTCCTGATCAGATCCCAAGGCTCTTGAATTTCGTAGAGGACTCACGTTTTGTAAGGAATTGACATTTTTTTTCATATGTATAATACAAAGTCAAAAGACCAGAATAACCTTGTATAAATTAGGGCTTCCAAATAATAATCCTCAGATTTTAGCATGAAAATTATTATTATTTTAGGAAATAATAAATCTTAATTTTTATGCAACTAATAAAACAATGATTGGAGGGGCGTTCTAAATTCAACTCATCACTTAATTAATTCGATGAACAACCAAATTGTCAATTTATGACCATATGCAATCTCGTCCACAGTGTAATAAGTTTGAAAATTAGGATTCTTAACAATAAGTAGTAGTCTTATGAGTGCCCTTCAAAACATGGGACGAGTTCACTATTTGAAGTTGCAGAAATGCATGAAAAAATAATTAACACTTCAAAACTCGAATACTGGGAATTGCGCAAAATATGGAGAAATACTCTCGACATTTTCCGTCGCTTCTTCTAACAGTAATTTATTAGTCCCTATAAAATAACCCAAATATTGTAACTAAATAGAATTAAAAGGAAATCTACGAGTCTCGGTCTTCGATCGATGTGCCCTTAGAGTTCTTCGATTCACGTGCCAAACCAGGTTACAACTGCATCAATCAAGGAAGGGAGAGAGAAAGAGGCAATGTTAGGTTGCCTTAGGTAAAAGTTTGAGGGGGCACTCTAGTGATTTCACAATTACAAGAAAATATTAAAGATCGCACCAAACAGCACTGTTATTGTCATACACACACACACACACACATTATTCTAAGTAGCTTATGAAAGATTGAGTTAATTAAGCATCAAGATTAAAGTCAAAACTTAGATGCACTCTACTTTTTGTATATTTATGACTAGCTATACTTCTTTGAGACAAGGGAATTGACTTCGGTACTATAGAGTTTTGTATTTCAATATGGAAAAACCAGAAGAAGAAACTGGTCGTGAAATGGAAATTGATCTATCCCTTAAGCTGGATGCACAAGAAGAAGAAAAAACCGATGACCAGCCACCTCAACCTCAACCGCAAGCACAAAACAAAGAATTCCAGCCTGAAGATAAACTGAGATATGATGATCATAAATCCATTGAATATTACTCACTGGAGAACTCGAAGACAGAAAAGGTATAGAATTTGTTTGTGTGTATATATATAATTATATGCATAACCTTGGTTTTAATTAAGCAATGACTAATCAAACTGTAAATCCTGTTAGTTGTCCACTTTACAGATGCAGATGAATCGGATGGAGGAGGAGAATAAGATATTAAGGAGCTCGATAGAAAAAGCTTTGAAGGATTATTATGATCTAACACTCAAATTTGCTACGATCCAAAAAAATAATCAAAAGAAGGTAACCATCGATTTTGTGGAGCCTAATCATACTATGCGCGTACTCATCCTTTAGGATTTTCACTCTATGATATAATTCAGCTTTTGTATTTGAATTTCCTTTTTTTTTTTTTTTTTTTAATTTAGGATACCAAAATGCTAGTTTTACTTAATGGAAATGATGAGCTGAGTGACCATCAAGAGCCAAGTAGAAGTTCAAAGATATTTGATATCAAGAATCAAACGGAGTTGTCGCCATTAATACAGGAAGATGATGTGAGTGATAGTACTGAATTAGGGTTGTCGTTGACACTGAAAAGTAGTCCTAGAAAAGTAGAGAGAGAATATGAGAAAAAGGAGAAAAGGGAAGATAGAGAGGGATTAATTACACAGATAGAAGGTAACCTACATGGGAGCAGCAACTTGTCTGGAATTACAAGCCATGTTACATCTCCATCCAGTAGAAGATCTAGGGTTTCAGTCAGAGCCAGATGTGAAACAGCCACAGTGAGTTTCTCTTTCTCTCCCTCCATATATATGTCTGTGTATAGATTGTTAGCATTACGATCCTAATCACGTTGCACACTTATCGTGCCGATTCTCAGGTTGAGGTTGAACCAATATAAATCTGTATGTTTACTTTGCTTGTTTTCAATTTCATTGGTATTATTGCTCTCGAAAATAAGAATTAGAGTTTAATCCATTATGTTGTGTGTGATTGTGGGCTTGTTTTATTGAGTTCTACAAGAAGAAAGACTTATTGAATGAACAAATTTTAGATGAATGATGGATGTCAATGGAGAAAGTATGGTCAGAAGACTGCTAAAGGAAATCCTTGCCCAAGAGCATATTATCGTTGCACCGTAGCTCCTGGATGCCCTGTAAGAAAGCAGGTAAGGAAAAGTTCAATTTCCCCTTGAAAATTTTAACATCACTTCTTTTGTTTATATTTTATCGTCGACATATTTCGAATATAATTAACCTTTTATACGTTGAGTAACACAATCGACATGAAAAACTAGGTCCAAAGATGTTTGGAGGACATGTCAATACTCATCACAACGTATGAAGGAACACACAATCATCCACTACCAGTGGTTGCAAAAGCGATGGCATCAACCGCATCAGCATCCTTTACATTACTCGATTCGAGCAACCCATTTTTAGATGGAATGTCAAACTCAAACCAGACAATTTTCTCTTACCCTTACCCTAATCCTTATAATATGATCAATATCCCATCTTCTCCCTACATCCCATACCTTAGAAACATGAACCCTAATGACCCTTCCAAAGGTATTGTTCTCGACCGACAATTTCTCTGGACTAGCCCTTCGCAGTACTGTACAGGACAACCAATGGGACAGCCAGGATATTCTTGGCTGCCTAAAGCAGGCAATTATTGTGGAACTAACCAGATTTTTCCTGGTCCAAAACTAGGAGATGGGAAGCGGCCTAAAGGTGAAGGGAAGAGTGATATTAATAAACATTTGGAGGAAAATATGAGTGCAATTGCTTCTGATCCTAAGTTTAGGGTTGCTGTTGCCGCCGCCATTTCCTCAGTACTTATTAATAATAAAGAAAGCCCTATAGCACGTCCTAGAGATGGGGAGAGTGGGGCTAACAGCCCTAAAACTTGGGTTCTTGAATCCACAAGTGCTTCTGCTGGTAAGTCCTTATGAAGGTTTTCTTGCATTCACCATCCTTTCAAGGTGGAAGTTGTGGGTTCGAACCTCACTAGTTGGTTTACATTCTGACTCGGCCTATAGGACGAGGTACGTGGAATCCCGTATGAATTAGCAAGTGTTAGCTTAATTTCAAGGTTAAATATTGTGTAATATACTGTTGTGAAGCCAAATGCAATTTGAATTATTTATACTGAGCATGAATTTGTAATTTTTTTTTTCTTTTAGTATTGATAATTGTTTTACTTTTTGAAAGATTGGAGGTTCCATGTGAGTCATTGACTGTTGTAGAACTCTAGGAACATTTAAAAAGTTAGTTAAGAATTTCTTTCTTAATTAAACAAAAGGTCTGGTGCAGGTACACAAAACTGAGAGTTGGTTTGGTAAGTTAGACTCCATAAAATTAGGCAAAATTTATGATGATAGACATGTGATATAATTTATCAGTTGTTGTGTCTAATCTTGTTGAATTAAATGTACTCAACAAGCCATAATGGTCTCCATAAGATTTAAAGATAATAGACTTGTATTAGTTGTATATAAATTGAGTGAGGATATTTTCCATCCAAAAGTTTCCTTCGAGATTGAGACAATCCAATATAGCCCCTATTTGGTTTAGATAAAAATTAAAATTTTTAATAGATTTGATAAAAACTTGTGAAATTGAAGTTGAAAATTAGTTGTGGATCTTATGCAATGTGATTAAAATTAATTGTTAACTTTAACTTAGAATTTAATCAAAATTTCTAGCTGAACCAAACAATAGCTTAGAGTCATAACAAGTAATTGTTGAGACGAAATTTTCATGCTAATACAAGATCCTTTTGTTACATTTCACACGTGTCTATCATTTTTATCTACTCGATAAATAGTAAAATTGTACAGAAATACACGATAACGAAAAGAGTGTATTTTTAATTTCTTCATATTTTCAGTAATGTTTGTTCCTTATTACCAAGCACGCTATTTGTTTTTTGGTCCAATTATGCAAAACCATGTAATGTAATACACTAGTATAATTACAGAACTACATCACAAAACTGGTTTATGACCAGTATAATTAACAATTCCTTTTTTCCCTTTTTCCCATATGTCACTTACGTTTTTGACAGTTTTTTTGATAAATGGGAGTGGTTCATCAAGATCAAGTTAGGATGAGTTGACAATGCAATTACCTCAGAAATTCGGGTTAAATAAACAGCATCAAAGCCTAGGTAGGATTTTTAGGTCTCTAATTAATTAGACCCAAAAGAGATTAGAATACTGATCCTAACATGTCTTATTGATGTGGAATCGAAGTACATCTACGAGGGAGATGTTGAAATCTTATCTCTAGACTAGAGTTACAAAGCCACACTGAGAAGGTACTACCTTCCTTAGCATGGGAAGAAATGAAAACCAGAATATTAGATGGGGAGCGCTTCCTCCCATTTTCAATGAAATTTCATCCTGAAAAATTTAATAGAATAGATTCATTACAAGAAAATCGGCCTCCTCCTATCTCTTTCTGGTGTAAGGAAAAATTCCCGATTGAAGGAGTGTTGAGTTGTGATATGCTGCACGGTTGAGAGCTGCTTGAAAACTTTAGAATTATAAAAGATACAAAAGAAATAAACTGATCAAAGTAAAAAACTAAGCAAGACTCCGTCAGATAATTCAAAATAAAGGTATTTGAGAAAGGAACAATATTTCAAAGGTAATTATAATATACAATTTCAAAATTTAGAAACTTATTTTAAAGTTTTAAAAATCAGGTCATAATTCAAATTTTATTAATCAAATAAATAATTAAAAATATATTAATATCACAATATTATACAGTTTATGGTCAGTACTAATCACAATTACAAATTTTATAGGTGACAATTAATTTATCGATTATAAATTATCAAATTAATAGGTCACACGTTATTTTTCGATTACAAATCACAAATTTTATATGTCACAACTTACTTCACGATCACAAATTATAGAATTAATTGATCACAACTTAACAAAATATAAGTCACAGTTACAAATTTAATCACAATATCACATTTTTTAGGTCACATATTATTTATTGGTCACAAATTATCTATTTTATCGATCACATATTATTTATTGGTCACAAATTAACCATTTATTGATTACAATCATCCAACTAATTGGTCTCAGACACTCTTTATCCCACTCCACAAAACACAACTCCACTGCCACCGCCACCTTCTCCGCTACTATCGTCATCATAACCACCACTACACCACAATCACCACCATCGGACCACCAAGTCTTTCTACGGTTATCGCCTCCAGAATCAAGCTCAAAATTTCCAGAACTGCTAATATTTTCTCTTCCACAAATACCTGACTTTCTTCTCCCACCACCACCTCAGTTAGACCTTCCACCATTTGAAGAAACTCCAGCACCGCTGTTAGTCCTTATTTTTTCCTTACCACCAAAATCTACTCTTGAGCCACCTCTTTTCCCAATATTCGCACCACCATAAGAGCCACCACAAGTCTTCCTGAACCATCGTCGCGCAATGTTCATCACCTACACTGCGCAGCACAACACTCTTATGTGTGGCTACGGCGGTGGATCGACGTCGAAGAAGAGAAGTGTGATTCGGGATTCTTAAGGGTTGGGATTTGGGTGGGTATGATTTAGAGAGAAGACATGGAGAAAATTTAATAATATTATGGGATAATTGCAGCAACGGTAATAAACATTTCATTTAGTAGCAGACTTTGCTCAAACATTTCATTTGTACCGTCCACAGTACCAAACATTTCATTTGTGCCATACACAGTACCAAACCTTTCAAAATGTCATAGCTAAAGTATAAATGGATGGTTTCTGTTAGTTTGACCATTAGTTGATCTGATAATTGACTTTGACAATAATTTTGACTAATTTAAACGGTTAAAATGGTAACTTTACATTTTTATAATAAAATAACTAAAATCAAATAATTAAAATTAAAAACCAAAAACCAACTTCATCTTTTCCATTCACCCAACACATACCCACCCCACACCACCCCACCCCAACACAAAATCATCACTTTTTGGATTCGAAAATCAGCGCAACCATGTCGGCAATTACAACAAGCTCCGGCACTCCAAGCCTAAAAATGCAGTTACACAAAAGTCCTTTTTTCTCACTCATATTGGCTCTTCTGGACCGATTCACAACCAAGTGAAGACCACAGTAGTACGTCTAATAGTAGGTGAAAGATCGAGTTTTGTAGCAATACAAGAGATGAAATGGTCGCCACTTGTGCAGAAAACTACCTTTAATTTGTAAAATTGATTTCAGAAAGTGGAATCGTTCGCTTGGTTGATGGTGAGTAGTTGTGTAGTTATTGATTACGGTGGAGGAGATGACAGTGGTGGTGATGGTGATGGTTTTGGGCCCGAAAACCAGCGCAACTACATCGACAATTACAGCAAGCTCCGACACTCCAAGCTCAAAAAGGCAGTTACACGGAAGTCCCCTTTTCTCACTCGCACTAGCTTTTCTGGACCGATTCACAACCATGTGAAGACTAGCCTGGTTATTAACATGGTCGCCAAAGAATACTGAGCTGGATGAAGAGAACACGGTAGTAAATCTTGTAGTAGGTGTAAGATTGAGTTTTGTAGCAATAACGAGAGATTAAATAGTCGCCATTTGTGTAGAAAATTACCTTTAATTTGTAAGATTGATTTCAGAAAGTGGTATTCTTTCGCTTGGTTGGCGGTGAGTAGATGTGTAGTTATTGATTACGGTGGAAGAGATGGTAGTGGTGGAGATGGTTTTGGGTGGGGGTGAGGGTGTGCGGGTTGGATGGAGAAGATGAAATTGATTTTTGGTTTTTAATTTTATTTATTGGATTTAGTTATTTTCTTATAAAAAAATGTAAACTTACCATTTTAATCTTTTAAAATTAGTCAAATTTTTTGTCAAAATTAATTATTTGATCAACTAACGATCAAACTAACAGAAACCATCCATTTAAACATCAACTGCGACATTTTGAAGGTTTGGTACCGTGAATGACACAAATAAAAGGTTTGGACAAAATCTACTACTAAATGAAAAGTTTTGTACAGCTGCAGCAATTATCCCTAATATTATTATTATTAATAAAAAGTGAATTATGACCTGATTTGTGAATTAACAAGTTTTAAATCTGATTTTTGAAGTTGAAAGTTGAAATCCGTGTAGGTGTAATTTTCACATTTGATAATCCTTGTGGTTTGAGCAAAAATAAGTAATAATGTATAGTGATATTACTTTAGATTAGGATTTGAGACGTCGACCCATTATAGTTGTTGACGATAAAATTTTGATCAACAAATTTCTCTCACCTAACCGTAGTTTTCTCCTCCTAAACTCTCTGATCAAATGTTCCAACAGGAGCAAGATGGAAAGTGACTATTTGGGAGAAAGTTGCTAAATTTTTGCATGCCTTCTTTATTCCCAACTATGCCTATTTATAGATTTCTAATGGGCCTTAGGGTTAAATAAGTCATTTATGCTTATGTTACATGGCGATAACTCATTAGTGCAGATAACTGAATCTGTTAAACTTTCACGTTTTATTCACTAGTCTACGTGTCAAGGGCTATAGCTTTACCTAAGCCCTTGACCCAATCGCAATCGTAGTTTGTCCAACTTCGACCGCACATTTTAAATATTAGTTCAAGTTTGTGTTGTAATTTTCATTACATTGTAATAGTTATTTCAATTGTAAAATAGTTCTGATATTGGTAAACGTTTAATATAATTCTTCATCATTTAAACGTCTACTCATATCACTTAAGTTTTTGTTCCGAATATTATTATAGGAGGTATTAGTCTTTCAAACATCTTTCAAACTTTCTAGTGTTCGCTCCCTGCACTAGTCATTGTTATTTCCTACTTTCAACAATTGTAATTTCAAGCTTTCTAACAATCAATGATCAAGTTATTTTCAATGAATCTTAATTTTATGTTGCAAGCTTAGTACAATTTACAAACAAATCTTCTTTCGTCCTGAAACGATTGAGAAAAGGTGGAAGGTACTCTAACGGACCACACTACTGCCGTACGGTGTCCCTTTCTGTGCTAAGAAGAAAAGCAGCCCGTGAAAGTTGGTATCAGAGCTGCGGCTCAAGACCCTCGATAAGAAAGCGATGGATCCAATTACATCAAATACCACAGAGGTGATAGATCCTCCAAAAAATGAATACAAAACATCGCATGGATGCGCTTGAGATGACAACTACTAGGTTGTGTTGTGCCGTGGAGGGCCTCGAAGAAAAAGTCGAGGTGGCGAGATGAAAAATCGGGAATTACACATCCAACTGGATGAAAGTCGAAGGGCTTGCACAACTATGACTGAAACTGTTGCTATCATGCCCAATCTACGGGATAAAATAGAAGCGTTGAGAGCTCAATTACTGGTGCTCCAACGTGCGATTGGCAACGGACAAGTCCCTGCACAAGAGTATGCTCCCAAACTCAGAATTTCAGAACCGTGTACCTACGGCGGGATACGCGATGCAAAAGAAGTTGAGAACTTCTTGTTTGACATGGAACAATACTTTCTTGCAATTTCGATAGTAGACAAAGCAAGAAAGGTCACAACAGCTACCATATATCTTGGTGGAGATGCAAAGCTGTGATGGTGGACAAAATATGCGGATATTCAAGCCAACAGGGTCCGAATAAATTCTTGGGATCTCCTCAAAGAGGCGATTAGATCGTAGTTTTTCCCATAAAATGTGGAATATCAGGCACAACGAGAACTATGAGAGCTGAAACATACAAGCTCCATCAGGGAATATGTGAAAGCCTTTTCAGGGCATATGCTAAATATTCGAGATATATCGAAAAATGATAAGCTCTTCACCTTCTTAGAAGGGCTGAAACCGTATGCACGAAACTTTAGAGACAGAAGGTCACTTATTTGAGTGCAGCTATGGGAGCTGCTGAGTGCTTAAGTGACTATCAATCGGAAGAAAGAAAAGATCAACGTTCGGGAAATGGTCAATCTATTGGAGGTGGAAACAGACCTTATAGACCCAACTCGAACTCATATGGGGGAGAGTGTTACTCTCAGAATAAGGGAGAAACTTATCAAGGCACCCGTCAGAGTAACTCGTAGGGAAACTATCAAAATAGCTGTCAAGGAAACTATAACGGTAGCAGCAGTAGCAACTGGAATAGAGGAATAGCAATGGAGGGCAGATTTGATGCCACTCCTAAATTGCGATACTTCTTATTCGAAGGACCCCACCGGATGGCGAAGTGTCCTCAGAAACAGATAGTGAATGCATATTGTCAACTAGTAAGTGGCAGAATGAGTTCAAAGAAAGATGCCCCACAAGCTAGCTGTCATGGCGAAACTGACTCCGAAAAGGATGAGGATGAGAATGTAGTTGGCGCATTCTCACACTAGAGCAATATCCTATCGCACCGAGCTACTAAAAGGAATGATATTCCTTCGAAAGAGTCGAAGATGGAAACATCGAATACTCACATTTGTAGGGCCAAAGGCCTAATGTACATTGATGTAAAGATTAATGGAAAGCCAATCAAGGCTATGGTAGATACTGGCACCACCCACAACTACCTCGCAAGTTCCGAAGTGCAGCGACTTGGACTTATTCTGGAGAAAGGTGGTGGAAATGTCAAAACAATTAACTCAGCTGCTCAATCAATAGCTGGAATAGCGAAATCTGTATTGCTCAAAGTGGGTCATTTCGAGGGAAGAACAAACTTGTCTGCAGTTCAGATGGATGATTTCAAGCTTATTTTGGGATTGGAATTTCTTTAGAACACTAAGACAACAGTGTTGCCATATTCCAATTTATAAATGATGATGGGTAGTAAATCACGCGTCATCGCTACCCAACCTGGGAAGATGGGTGAGAAGAGTATCTTGACAATGCAATTTGATAAGGGTTCCAAAATGAATGAACCCTCATTTTTGTACACTCTGCGATTAGAGGAGATCGAAGAGGCGACTAGTCATATTCCTAAACCTGTCAGAAAGCTTATTGAGGAATTTGAGTACATCATGCCGGATGAGTTACCAAAGAAACTGCCACCAAGGAGGGCAATCGATAATGAGATTGAACTTATTCTGAGTACCAAGGGCTTCCTACCGTATGTCCCAAATGAAACTTTTGGATGTGTCTCAGATGAGTTTCAATACCCAAAAGTGCTCTTCCACCAATAAGAGTCCTTTTGAGATTGTCACTGGCCAGCAACCGTTACTCCCTCATACTGTGGATATCAATCAAAGTACCAAGTCCCTTCAAGCAAAAAGCTTCTCCCAAATCACCTATGCTTTGTAACTTTAACGTCAGAGTTATCTTGAGAAAGCTCAGAAACGATACAAAAAGTCTGCAAATCTAAAGTGTCATCTCCTTGAATTTAATATTGAAGATCTGGTAATGGTGAAACTTCCCGACAGAAACTGTTATAAACCGACAAGAGGAAAATATTCAAGATTGATGCCAAAATATATGGACCATTACCCATCATGAAGAGGATTGGAAGTGTCGCATACAGAGTTGCAATCTCTTCACGGTGCAAAATCTACAAGGTCCTTCATGTTGATGTACTAAAGTCATACTTTGCCGACAAGGAGGACACGTCTAGAAATAAGTCAAAGCGACATATGTATGAACTGGAAAAAGCTGAAAAGAAGGTTACTGAAAAGATTCTTGACCACCAAACTACTCTAGCTTCTAGGAATTATCATCAAAAGTACTTGGTCAAATGGAGCGGATGCAAAAGTGAAGAGAATACTTGGAAAAGAGGAAAAGACCTTAGAGCCTTCAACCATCAATTGAAGCATATCATTCATCTATGACTTCGAGGACGTCGCCAAAACAAATAGAGGAGAATGTCAAGGGCTGCAGCTTTACCTAAGCCCCTTGACTCAATCGCAGCCG
>CAIGRN010161827.1:0-14392 GCA_903798345.1 Fraxinus anomala | reverse complement strand
GTGTGTGTCTGAAATTGAATAGGAGAAAAATGAATCGGAATTTAGATCTAGGGCTTGGGCGCTTTGCGTAATAGGCGATAAGGTAAAATGTAAATGGTAAATGATCTTTTCTGTGCGTTTCACACTTTTAATTTTAAAGGTTGGATTTTTTAGTGTAATTCACTGATTTGTAAAAAGAAAAAAAAATATAAAAAATTAATAAAAATTGAGTTCGGTTCTAAGAACTAAAACTATTAACTTTTTTATAAAACTAAACTGAACCACTCGATTTTGTTTGATTCTGGTTTAGTCTGGTCATTTTATTCACCACTACATCTAACTTTTGAAGCTCAACAGAGATGAACAGAGTGCAAATTTATTATTATTGTCAGACAATGTTATTTACACCCCCTCCAGTGGTCCCGTAAAGACATATTTGCTTTTATTTTTACACGAATTAAAAGAAATGCAATTAATATAGTTGAAAATATAAATTTATTTACATTTTTTTCTAATATATACATACATTAGATAATATTTTAAATATCAATAGTTCATATTTATTAATAACAAAACACATTAAAAAATAGCAAAACATATTTATGAGATAGGGGAACATCATTAACCATTTTCACTTCTCGCATATAATTAATTTCATAATATGGTAAAAGTAACACTATCACAACCAATTTCGTTCTTGATTTTTCTTTCAACGAGGAAGATGTTATGGTAAGGTCTAAACTGAAATTAGAATCGAGCAAGATGTTTCTTTTTAACCATACGTACCTCGAAACTTTTGATTATTTGTTAAATCTTTTGAAATTACCTTAGCCTTTGAAATTATGATTACAAGGAAATATACTGCTTTTGAAATTAGAACTACAAAGAAGAAATATTGTGTTTAAAATTAATTATTGACTTTAATTTATATTATTATGAACTTTTTTAGCTAGAGAATTACAAGCAATATACTTTTTTATATAACTTTTTCAATAAAAAAAAGTCACGAATTATTCTTTTCTAGAGATTAATATCATAATCATTCTTGTCTAGAGATTAATTATTCATTTGGAGAACAAAGTTATGATTATGCAGATAGTATTATCCCTTGGAATATCAAATAAATAATAATATCAAGTTAGACTCGAGTGGCTTATACATAAAGATAGTGACTCGTGCTAAAGGGTCACGATTTTTTATTTTTTTTTCGAAGAATTAAATCGTAATATCATAAATGTGAAAATAAAAGATATACCTTAATAAAGGAGAGTGCAAGCAAATGCTTATAAATTATGGATCTTATGGAATATCTAGATAAAAATATGTTTTGAATTAGCTACATAAAGTTTTATCCAAGTCGTTATAGAAGGTTTTAAATATACGTTAAAAAGTGTGTATCGTAAAACTATTGTTTATTAATTTTTGTATATTTAATCAGTCAAATCAATATGTTGAGCAATAATATCGATTTATTTATTATAAGATTATCATTTATAGGGATATAATTTCAACAAGTAGTGCAATTTGATGGGAATTTAAATCTAAGGAATTTATTTTGATAAAAGTTGATAAATAGAAAATAATAATACAATACTTTTTATTAATTCTAAGTAAACGTGTACTCTATGTACAATTTTGAGTTTCTTAAAAGAAAAAGAAAAAAAAAAAAAAAGATAAGAAAATCAAGGAGTTGGAGATTCACAACTTTTTTAATCTCCCAAACGAATAAAAGAAAATAAAAATAAAAATCCAAGAAATTTATTTTTAAAAAAAAAAAATCAAGATGCCAAACAAGCTTCCCAGAAGAGTCTATCGCTGTCCCTTTGATTCATCATCTTCATATTTGGATCATCACGTACCTTAGATTTATTGAATTTCTCAGCCACCACAGATTCTTCTGAGGCGTTAGAAGGAGGCGGAGCCACCACCTCCGCCGCCTTGTAACCACCACCACAATAATATTTCTCCACTTCCTCATGGTTGCCTTCAATTTCAACCTCCTCATCATCTTTCATGCAAAAAACGTCCACCCTCTGATCAAAATCATTTTCGATTTTCTTAATGCATTCCCAATAAGAAGATCCATAACTGCATGATTCTGCATCATCCTCGTTTACCTCGGATAAACCCACAGTGGCATCATCAAAACTGTCAATCTCAGAATCACCACTGGCCTCAAAAAGCATCAAACAAGACACATCGAGAACTGTCCTCTTATCCATATTATCTGAAGAACCCAAAAAAACCCACAAAAAAATTCAATAAAAGTAAACATATAGATACACTTTATATACAGATTTCTTTCTGAGAAGTAACAAGAAAAGATGAAGTGGGCTGTCTTGTTTGACACTTCATTATTCTGTGGTGCGTTAACTGTTTAGTTTTTGGCAATCTCTAGGGGCCTACTTTTTGTGCATCTTTTCGTTTATGGGTTGTAGGGTGGGGGCGGAGAGGGTAGGATGTGATCATGTGATATAGAAAACATTGGATACAAATGCCTTCTTCTAGAAGGTCTACACACAATAAAATTCCACCGAAAACCCTACTCTTCTAGAAGAAAATTGGAAACAGTCCCCTCGTACCTATCAGGTAATCAATTACTTAGGATTTAGGACAGTCACCCCCGTTTAACAGAGCCAATAATCTTATAGGACACATCTGTTTGTCGGCAAACCTATAGGATTTTTATTTTATTTTACTTATTTAGAGGGTGTTTGGCCCCATTACATTTTTCTTTTTTTTTTTTTAAATTTTTTTTCTCCCATCTTATTTATAAACATACATTCTTTAACGATATATTTGGATCGGATTAAAATCTTATTTTAATATAAATCAAAGTTAAACAATTAATATTAACCACATCTTTTATGAATTTCATATTTTTCAAGCACACATTTCAATATATCACAATCCACTAAAAATTTAATTTTAATCCCCATCAAAACACACTCTAAATAAAATAATATTATATATAAAGTCTAAAATTTTTCATTACTTTTTAACAGCATATTTTTCCATCAATCACTATTCCAAATTTTATAATTTCCCAAAAATGGGTTCCAAACACATGCTTAGTTTTTTTCATGTGTATTTGCTTGTGAATAATGGTATGTGTACATTCGGTGTGGCACTATTGATAACACCCTCTCATATGGGATGAAGCTCGCACATAATAAAATAATCACGACCCCCTCCTATGGAGGGGTGTCATTGAAGGTATCAATCCCGACTGTACACATAGCATGATTGTTTACTTAATTACTCATTCAATATGATTTTCATTAAGAGCATGTTTGACATAAGTATATTTTTTTTTCACATTTGTAGCATTCATAACTTATTATAAACACTTAAAAATACTATCTCATAAGAACTAAGCCTATGTTTGTCAACCATTATTTTTTCTCAAAATAATGACCAACAAACAGGGGCTAAATTTAAAACCTATGTTATTTACTATCATTTGTATAATCGATAATTTAAATAGAGTCTTTATGTCTTAGTCGAAGAATGTTATAAATTACTTTTTTTCATATAAGAACGTCTTGAAAGAATTTTTTCATTAAAATAAATAAATTATTAGTTTATTTAGGACATTAACAAGGGTAGCCACTTTTAAGAGTTTATTTAAAGTAATTGTTTTATTTTATCTTCAAATGAATCCAGAGAGTTATTAATTTTTTAAGTGTTTAAGAAAGGACACTTCCTCAAACAGGAAAAGGTGAGACCATAGATTCGTACAAGAATTTCTTATAGATGACTATATTGACCAATTATTTACTTGACTCAATCGTAGAAAGTAATAAAATCTAGTGTTTCTAGAAGCATGAAGAAATATTTTTGATCATGCCAAAAAAAATAAAAAAATAAATCCACGCGAGGCTTGCAAGCGAATGACAAATAAGTCATCACGAAATAATATATTATATTAAACATGAGGGCGTTCAACAAAAATAGTTTATTAATCAAATCATTCTATGGATACTTTCGTATGAACTAGTAGCGTGTTACGTATATGGAATCTCATGTTGTATTTGATCTTTGTCAAATAATGATCACTATAGATATGAAAAAATAAAACAATTTAAAAACGTAATTAATGTTTTCTTTCTAGTCGTACGAATAAAAGATAGAATAACAATTTTCGAAAAGTAACTGAAAAATCGAATTTGATTTTCTAAACTTTGACGCGTGCAAAACATTTTCTCTTTCCCATTACAAAAGAAAATCAAACGTTATTGAGATTCACTATTATGTCATATATTGTTATTGTAGAATCAGATACTATTGAATAATATTAATAAAAACATTTATATGATTTTCAAGAGAAAAATAAATGAAATTGAATATAGGGAAAAATACATAACTACTCGACCATAAGAATTATATTTCATAATTAACAATCTTATAAAATATTTTCAAAAATCAGGTTGCAATGCAATATAATATTATATAATAATATATAAACATGCTCTTGTATATACAGCCACAAATTCATTCACTGTATATCCATGGCAACCCCATCTATCCCATATTCTTCCAAATTGAAATATGTACCACTTTCTCTTTCACAATTTTTCACCACTTGCCGCCGAAAGAAAGATAATACTGAATACTCTTGCTATAAGGTAATCTCATACTATACCACAACCGTAAGATCGCCACTTCCTTTTATTCCAAGTTTTTGTTGTTTCGTGGCAATTGGGAATTCTAGGTGATATGGTCATAATTGTTCATCTCGAGCTATGAAGTCCCAAGGACCGATATTCACTAACGTAGACCCCAAAAGACCTCAGGCTTGATGTCAGTCCTCGAGTATCTCGAGGACTAGCATTATAGTTCCTACAATATTTTTGGTGATGACGTCCTGAGGGTTAGTTCTCGAGATATTTTGAGCGAGGTACATTGTGTCCTCGAGCGCTTTCCTTCGCCAAACTTAAAGACCTTTCTACTTAAACATAGACTTATCCTACTTTCCAAAGATTCTAAAACTATCCACACATCTCAATTCAAAACTTCTATGTCTAAAAGAAGTCTATCTTTGTAAATATTACAGTTAAATTATTATTAGACTTGCAGTTGTAACTCAATACTCATATCAAGTAGGACTTCTAAGGATAAGGACACATAGCTAACCAAGTCCTACCATAAATGAATTACCTACCTCTATAAATACCAAAATTTTATTCATTATTTAGGTACGTTTTTACATAATTTTTAGTCTATAGTCTCACGCATAAACTCTCTCTCTGACTTAAGTATCGAAGAGACAACGAGGAAATATCTCGACGCCTTTGTTTCAGGTATCGGAAGATCTCGTTCGTACTCATTTTCAACTATCAAGCTCAAAAATCAACAGGTACGATTTTTGGTAACATCGCTAGGGTTTCGTGGAAATGAGATGTAAGATCACTACCTCCTTTTGTTCCAAGTTTTTATTGTTTAGTGGCAATTGGGAATTCTAGGGTTTCGTAGCAATGAGTTAGCCGGAGGAAAATGTGAGTTTTGGTTTCGATTTATGTCGAAAGAACATTGAAACACTGTTAGCTGCAGTAGCATAGACCCAGGGTTTTGACAATGACGAGGTTGTCGCCATAGCTATTGAAAGAACTGGGAAAGTGACAACGGTGGGGTATCTACATCGACAACGATTTAGGGTGTAGATGACCTACTAGTTGTCGAAGCTCCACTCGAGATCAATGTAGATGTCATCAACCTGCAACCTCATATTGTAGTATGCGACCCTTTGTGACCAAGTTTGTGTTAATTATGACGGTTGTAACCAAATTTGTCTTTATTGTGACTTTTCTGTGGCCAGATCAATCTGTAAGATAGATCTTGTTACAATCAGTTACAATGAAAACAAATGTGGTAACAAATAACACTGGTCTAGTCACAAACGATAACAGTATATACATAGATCTCGTCACAAACATTCACTGTTAAACACAACTTATTCACATACAATACAAAACACATAGCCAACAAGTTCACAATCATGCTGAAATTTTATGAAATACACCATGACTAGTTCACAGTCATGCTGAGATTTTATGAAATACACCATGACGCCACCTCTACCTTCGCACTATTGAACTAATTCATTGAAAGTAAAATTTCAATGTTGTCGATACCACCCAACTCGGCCACCACCTCAAATCCACAACCTCCTCATCAACTCTACCTCAAATTCACCTTAGATCTATGTCATCGTTAAGAGACCATGATTTTTGTCGTTGTCGTCGAAATTTTTGGATCAAGTCTATTGTCGAAGGATTGAATTTAAAATGATGCTTCTTGTTCTAGAGAGATAGCGAAGAAATTGTTAAGAGAGAGAAAGTTGTGAGAGAACTCGTATGAGAGAAACTTATTTTGGAGAGAGTACCGAAAGAAATGATTAGAGAGAGAAAATAAATTAATTGTGTATTAATTTAATAATCTTATTATCACTTGATTTATGAAAATAAAATTAACTCTCTTTGTTTTTGAATTGTATACTTTATAGGGTTTTAGGTTATTTTCCCTTGAATTTAGAAGGGGGAAAAACCATCAAAAAAAAAAAAAAAAAAAAAAAAAAGAAGGTTGTTAGTGTAAATTTCAATTCAACATTGTGATGATAAGGTTGTTGGACTCAAGACCCAATAGTCTAGTGGACCGACCGACTACCTAAAAATATTTGACTTTATTAAAGAGATCAATAATAATTGTGCTTTGTAACACATTTGTTGAACACTTCAAACAATTAGTGAATTACAAGTCAATATAAATATTATAATCCAAACATTAAGTTGTACAAATGTGGACATAAGTAGCCATTAATATTTAGACAACAAAATTTAAAATTTTCTTTTCAAACTTAATAAAACACCCCGTCTAATCAAAATTAAAATTCAGATGTTAATATAAGTCAAAATCAACAACTAATTTAAATAACACATNCAAACATTAAGTTGTACAAATGTGGACATAAGTAGCCATTAATATTTAGACAACAAAATTTAAAATTTTCTTTTCAAACTTAATAAAACCCCCCGTTTAATCAAAATTAAAATTCAGATTTTAATATAAGTCAAAATCAACAACTAATTTAAATAACACATTTTATGAGATCCACTACTTTTCAATTACACATTTTATTAATTTTTATCAAAATCTACTAAAATTTGATTTTATTCCTCACCAAACAGGGGTTAAGTATTACTACCGGTCTAATTATATATTTCAATATTTTTCCGAGTTTTTTCTTGAGCAATATTATAAAACTTGGTCTGTATATTAATTTGAAAAAGAATAGTCGATTCGCAACCTTTAATTTTAAACATATATTTCATCGACTTTTATCAAAATATACTCTAAAAATCTTATTTTTAGCAAAATCGAACGGGGCTAAACTTGGATTTGGAGGTGGTTTTGAATGGTCGATGAGAAAACTTATCAGCCTAAATTCAGACAAGTCCAAAAAATTAAGATCTTACTTTTGACAACTATTAAAACGTGTACTTCAATTACCTCGTCCCGTACGCGGCACTTCGTCCATCAAAATTGACCCAAATAACCGTTCGAAGACTTTCACTACCCTTTTGATCCTTTGGAGTTGGAGGACCGTTGCAGCAGCTTAGAGCTTGTTTGTTTTTGATTAAAATTAGATTTTAATCTAAGTCAAAGTCAAACAATCAATATTAATCACCATCTTTTATGGGTCCAGCTTTTCAATTATACATTTCAAAAATTTCTATCACAATCTACTAAAAATCTAATTTTAATCTACACCAAACACTCTCTTAATAAGGAGTCCACCTAATAAGGAGTCCACCGTGATTATTTATTTTACTTATAAGTAACATAATTATTTCAAACTTTAACTGAAAATAATTAACTTATCCCATTTATATATAAACTTTTAAACCTTAGCCAAACCACGCTCGCAAAGTCTCGATTCCAATATTTTGGACGCTATCTTTGCGTTTGTCATCTTAAAGAAAAATCAGAGGCCTGGCTGGATCACTTGGAATCGGGTCGGTCTTGGCCTCAACCTAGGTTTTTGTGCCGGGTACCCGACGCAATTTACAACCTTAGACACAACTATCCTAGCCAGCGGCAACTCGACATAAAAATCATGTCAAGGAGAATATGTAGTTGAGAATTTTCATCTCGTCTCAGCCAGTGAGGAGACGAAAACTGGAAAAGTACAACAAATTTATTATAGCAACAAATAGATCAATCATCATCCTGTTACAAGTAGTACTACATGGAATTACAATATGAGAAAAAAAAAATGTTGTGCAATGAGATTCAGGATTCCCCCGATATCCAGAGACAACACATGACCTTTACATAACATTTTTGGTCAAAAAAATGCGGGATCTTGACGGTTTGTAGTGTCCACCGGCAAAGAATTCTAAAAGAATATAAATACTAGAAACAAATGGTAGACACAAGGCGATTATATGGACTAGATTGCTTCAAGACCAGCAAGTTCACGCAGCTTCTCGCAGAGTATGAAGGTAATTGTAGTTTGTGGAGCCAATCTTGCGAAGATTGCAAAGCCGCTGGCAGTGTTAAAAAGATAACCATTAATCAATTCAAGAAAACATCAAAAAGAACTTCAGGCAGCATTACGACTAAGTTGGGGAGGGGGGAAAGTAGGTAGTCTTCAGCAAAGATACAAAACAACTAGGTGTATGTTTGGTGTATAGTTCTGGACAAGTCTGGACACCATAATGAACAAAGAGTTGAATGCTGTCCAATCGACCATACCAACCACATACCCAGTGTACGCGAAGAACTCACCCTTTGTAGAGACCCCGGGGACCTTCTTTTAGCAGAACCTGGAATTTTATGTCAGGTGCATTAGACAAGCAGGTTGGCGTGTGGCAAAGGGATTACTAAGAATACAAGGTACTCAATGATATATACAGAAATATATAACATCAGGCTAAATTAAGCAGAAAAAGCCACAACCTGGGATGCACAGTGGAGTCCATTTTTATAGCTTTCAACTGTTCTAGATTCTCGCTGCAACATAAGTCGCGTTTTAACCATGTCCATAGGTGCAGTCATGATCGTGCTCACTGTGCCTGCTATGGTACTCGAGCTTCAGAAGATGTTAACTACAGTTAGAAATGGTTGAACAGAGGCTAATCAAAATTAGGGATTCAGAACATAAAAAATGTAGGAGAGATTATTTCACTGTTCCATTTTTATCAGTTCCTGATGGTATTCACGCTATGTTTGGAACAAGGATTTACTTTTGAATTGCCACATTATGGTGTAGTATAAACAATTACTGCATGACACTATTTTAAGAGTTTTTCCAGTTTCTTTCCCCCTCATCTAGCGAACTTTCCATTGTTTCCCAAATAAAAATGAATACAGGTGTCCCAATTATGATCATTAACTGCTACACACGTGATATAGGGAGGAACATATAATGTACATAACTAAAATGACTTAAAGAACACAAAAGAAGAATATAAATGCAGTGTGGAATTTTTGAATAGTTCTCTATTTTACAAAATTCTTAATATTATGCATCATCCATCTTTTCTTTATACTTGAATATGTAAAAAGGCTTTCGTAGAAATAACCAAAAATCTGGCCTCCTAAACTACTGCAAGTCAGGAAATTCTTATTGCATTCGTGATGTACACATTTACATGTGTTTATATACCAGGACAAGTTAGATTACACGTTGCAGAAATAATCAATAGCATTCATACAATTAAGTGTGAGTGCACGTGTAACCACCTATAAGGGGAAGGGAAAATGTAGGTTTTATGAAAATGAGTACACTGTACAGAGTAGAGGATTACACGAGATGTAGATAAATTGTGTGAGTGCACATGTAAACCACCTATAAGGGGAAGGAAAAATGTAGGTTTTATGATAATGAGTACAGTGTACAAAGTAGAGAATTACACGAGATGCAGATAAATTGTGTGAGTGCACATGTAAACCACCTATAAGGGGAAGGAAAAATGTAGGTTTTATGATAATGAATACAGTGTACAGAGTAGAAGATTACACGAGATGCAGATAAAATCCTTCTTCAAAAGAGGTCCACCTTGTCAAAACCTGTACTTGTGAAGAGTTAAAATAAGAGAAACCGTTTCAGATCACCAAAATAACACGTACATAAACTTGAACGGTGAAAATTTACATTTTGGACAATCAAAGTGATAAAGAGGATGCTTAGAATTTGACCCGCTTGGATTCATCGTACGTTGCCAACTGGGAAGCAGTTAATGCAGCAGCTCTGGCCATTGCAGGTCTAACCCCCTTCCAAAGAGCTGTTATTCCCTCTTCTGAAGCGATTTTCTGCAATTCCTGCACTGGTCCCCTAGTTGCTCTAGCATTCATTTGTATCCGTACCTGATGAAAAGTAGGAAAATTCAGAATTTTTCTTAGGAGTTAACAAAGCCTTTATATCTAGTACCTTCAAAACTTCCACTGGATTGGTCAGTGCAGTTGCAACAGCACCAGAGAAAGCTCCAGATGCGATCTTCACCAAGATATTGGTGGACTCAAAAGCCAATTCGCAGACATATTTTGTTGGTTCATATAAACCTAAACGGAGACCTCCATAAAGAACTGACCTCGTTAATGCAGGTGTCAAACCCAGATACAAGGACCCAAGACCTTCACTTTTGACCACTTGAGCAGAAAGTTTACCCTGCACGCCACGAGAAATGACACAACCACAAGAAATTTCTCCTAAGATGCCAAATTATTATCTCGAGAGCAACTCTTACAATTGAAAAGAAAAACTGAAGAGATTATATACCATCCCAATCAGTGGACCTCTTTGGCCAACAAGTTGCATTTGCAGCCTAACTTTGAGAACATCTGCAATCCAAAATAAGCTAAATCACATACTTCATATAATGTTGCCGCCTAAGCTATGTCGGCCCTTAATAGCATACACACACTCTAAAATCTTTCTCTTTCTCAATCTCGTCAACATCAAATCCTATTACTTGGTTCATTTGTAAATGCGAAGATAATTGTCATAAGGTCCCAAAATTGTTGTTTTTAACTACTCACCGATATGGCGAACAAAGTTGAATAAGCATATGATTGGGAAGGTGTTTATAAACACTTTGAATAAAAAAATACTTTTGGTCAAACATTTTTTATTCATACATTTTGTAGGACGATTAATATACATCACTCATTTCTATTTGTCTATAAACACCTTCCCCAGACATACTCTAAGATGCAGCATTAATAACAGGGACATGGGATAAAATTAAAGGAAGCATATTTTTTTTTGCAAAATAAAGAAGGGCTGGTTCACAAAATCTGCCAAATTAGTTATAGTTATGCATAATTGAACAGTTAGAGAATCTAATTCGATTACTGATTACTAGCCAACGAAGAAAACAAGAATGCCTAATCAAGTAGAAGAAGAGAGAAAAACCTAAAGGATGAGTAATCCCAGTTGCCGCTGCAACGGAAATTCCGCTGGTACCGAAGTGGTAAACAACATCCGATGCCGAAACTCCCCATTTCTGTCTCCCGCCTGCTACAATGGAATGATGGATCCCATAACAATACATCAAATTCGAAATCACAACATAGGAAACGGAAATAATAATCTTCCAATTCCAACTACAAATCAACAATTAGCAAATTCGCTTTACTTTTTGGGGTTTCAATTCTGCAAATGAAATCAGAGCATTACCGGAAGCAGAATCTGCGGCCATTATTGAATTGGTGCCGCGAAGCGAGTGCCAGAATATTCTTTTATTCAGTTATACGGTTTACAGAGAGATTGAATCGACGAATTTGACCGTTAAAAAAGTGCGAACGCAGACTTCACCCAACCAACCGCAGACGTGCTTGTTTTTTGCTCTTGGACATTCAATGCGGAGTCTACTAAACGCTGCCGTTTCACCTCCATATGGCCCCCGCCTAATTATCTCTTCCCTCCGTAAAAAGGATATTACCATTTGTACATTCTTCCGTTCACATTATTGTTGACATTGCCTTTGTTTTCAAAAAAATTATGAGCTGAAAAACTATTTCAAAAAAAAAAAATTGGCAAATGACAACTTGTCAAACTTGGTGTGTACTTTGAAAGTAGAGAGTTAAATTATTAATAATATTATAAAATTTACCCAACCCAAACCCACTACAAACCCTAAATTATTTCCATCATCGCCGTCATATACCATAAACCCATTTATTCTCCACCGCCACCACCTCTCCCTCCTCCATCCCAAACCGATTTCGTTTCAACCACCCACCCTTTCCCAAACACCACCATAGCACTACGGTATTGGAGGTGTAGCTCTAAAGCTGCGCGAGGCACGTCTCTACAGGTAGAGCTGAGGCAGCTACACCTCTATAGGCTTTTCGACGGGTAATGATCTCAGATCTGAACAATAGTTCTTTCAAACTCGACGCTCAAATCTATGTGTGGAGTTCAGTTCGAGCCACTATAGTAGTTCATCGTTCGAGCCACTATAGTAGTTCATCGTTGGAAGTGAATATGTGGAGGTGAATCGAGTGGTAAATGTTGTGTTCGCCGAGGTGAATCGAGAGACGGAGTAGGCTTTTGCTAAGGTGAATCTATGGAAGCGAATCAGGCTATGTGCGGTGGCTGGGTGCGATCGTGATATGTGGTGGTGGTGTTGTTGTAGTTGATGTTGGTGGTAGTGGTAGTGGTGCGGCGGTAAAAGTGGGAAGAGAGAGTTTGTGACCAACATTTAGGTGTTGTGATCAAATATTTGGTTGATTTGTGATCAAGTAATGGTGGTGGATCGGGATTGTAGGTGGGAGTGGGGCGTTTGGTGTATTTGGCCAATTATTTGGTTATTTGTGACTTAAAAATTATATAATTTGTGACTGATAATTTGTAACTAATTAATTTGAAAATATGTGACCGACGAATAAATAGTGACCTATAATTTGTTTGATTTGTGACTTTAAATAATCCATGTTCAATTGATTTGATAATATGTGATCAATAAAAAAGTTATAACCTATAAGTATGTAAGTGTGACAATTGATTGTATAATTGTGATCTTAATATATTTAATTAATAAAATTTATTTATTCCTTGGGTTTTGAATTTTGAAACATAAAATTTAAAAATTGAATTGATCATAGTTAATATCCGAGTTGCGAATTTTTTCCTTTTTGAAATTTTTGAAGATGGCGGAGATATGTTCGAAATTTTAAGTGGAAATTATATAACTCCAGATATTTGAAGATTATAATTCAAAAATTATATTACATAATTTCAGGTGTTTGAAAATTAGAATTCAAAAATCAGGGATCAAGTTTCATTAGTCAAAAATCAGGTATGAATATAATAATTAAATATATACCCCCAATTCAATTCCAAACCCTAACCATTTCATTTTATTCTCACCCTCCCTCACTCACTCTTCATCTATCTTCTCCCTCTATTTCTTTCCCTCTTCTACGCCGCCGTCGGAACACGCAGCCGAGACCTACCCCATTTCACTTCAGTCATTGCCACCACGTAAGCAGCATCGAGGCGATCTGTACCACGCAGTGTGGTGGGTGCGAAATCTCATCCCCCCACTCTCTCTCTTCAACGAGATTCGGTGGGTGAGCATCATCGTTGCCGGAACACGTCGTCTGAGACCAACCCTATTTCACTTCAAACGAGGACACCACGTAAATAGCATCGAGGCGATCTCTACCACGTAGCGCGGTGGGTGCGAAATCTCCTCTCTCCTCTCTCAGTGGTGATGGTGGTGTTTTTGTTACATATTGTAAGGTGGTTTAGGTTGTGGTGCAGGGGGAGGTGTTGACGGTGGCGGTGGCGGACTTGATTATTTGTTGGAGGGGTGATGGTTGTGGTGTGGACCGTATAGTTGTTTCGGAAGAGGGGTGAATTTTGGCAGGCGACGATGATGCAATGGTGTGGTGGTGGTGCTGTGAAAGGTGTTGTGGGTGTGTTTGTGGTGTTGCGGGCGATGTTGGTAGTCGTGGCGGTGGTGAGGTGGGATGAGGTGGGTTGGATGCATGTGATCAATAATTGGTTAATTTGTAACATGTGTCTAAAAATTGTGATGATGATGGTGGATTTTGTGTGGTAGTGATGGTCTTGTGGTGTTGGCGATGGTCGCAAGGTGAGGGTGGTCGTAAGTGGTGTTAGCGGTGGTATGCGACCTAATTTTTGGTGTATGTGACCTATGATTTGGTTATCTGTGACCAATATTAAACTGCCACCTTAAAAATTGATAACTTATGACTGAAATATACATTGTGACCAACAAATTTAAAAATATGTGACTGATTCATAATCTATGACCTGTATTTTTTTTATTTGTGACCAATGAAATAAACTGTGATCTATAAAATTTTTGATTTGTGATCTCAAAATAATTTGTAACCAATTAACTTGATAATATGTTACTTGTAGATAAGTTGTGAC
>CAIGRN010161824.1:0-11202 GCA_903798345.1 Fraxinus anomala | reverse complement strand
GCCCGTGCCTGGATCCGCCCCTGAATTAGCATTATTTTTCAATTTTTTCCTTCCTTCAAAACTTCCAAAATGCAGCAAAACTTTGCTCCAGCTTAAACTATAACTTCATAAATGAATTTCACCAGAGGATCATGAAATTAAGACAGGATTTGTTAACTCTAGATCAGATAAACACTAAATTTCAAATGGGATCTCCAAGAAATGAACAAAATACCAAACCGAAATGGTAGAGATTTTATTTTCGAGCTGCTATTTTTCTGCTGCCGTTGGCCTGTTTAAATGCTCTCTTTTGGAGTTTTTGTTCTTTTCATTTTTGCCCTTTAATGGAGTACTGTAGATTACTGTAAATTATTTTCTTGAGAATGAAAAACAAAAAAAGAAATAAGGATTTTTGATTCGGGAAAGAAAAACTCCATTATGGCGAGGTGGGTTGAAGGCAAGGAAGGGAATGGAAATGAAGTTTGATTGTGGTGGGATTTTGTTTTCCGGCCAGAATGAAGAAGAAGATGGGATGGGATGGGATGGGATGTGATGTGATGGGATGGGATGGGATCGGAGTTGAGGGTTTGGGGGAGCGTAGGGGTTGGGGACGTCACATTATTATTATTTTTATTTAATTGTTAATATTAGGAAAAATACATGGTTACCATTTTACCTTTTTAAAATTAGTCAAAATTTAGTCAAAGTCAAATTTTTAGGCCAACTAAAGTTTTATGGACGGAATCCGTCCGTTTGTTCTTGTACTGCAACGAAATGAAAGCTTTGGAACTGTGGTTACCACAAATGAAATCAAAGTCTGCGAAAAAGGAAAGGTTTGGGACTGTAGTGCAATTATCTTTTAGAGCATGTTTGAGCCCTATTTTTTGGTGAAATGTATTTTGGAATAATATTTTGATAGAAAATATATGGTTAAAAAATAATTTTTTTTTTTTAGTTTGTGTGTAATATTATTTTATTGAAGAATGATATTGAAAATAATGGAGAAAAAAATATGTTTTTGAAAAGAATGAGAATTTTTCAAATTTTATTCTTTCAAAAATAATTTTCAACCACACATTTTTCAATAAAATAATATTTTTCATCGTATCAAAAACTTTTCTTTATTTTTTAATCACATTTTAAATCACATCAATATTTAAAATACATTCTTCCCTCAATAATATGCATCAAAGACCCCCTTAATATTATTAAGAAAACATGATAAAAATGGGTCCATGAACCTAGTAATATAAGAAAGGAAGAATGAGTGGATGAACAGGGGATGAGGGACCTGTACAAAACAATGTACCAATTCAAGTAAGCCATAATACAACTTTGCATTTTGGATATCTTCCTCTTTCCATCTTCTTCGTTTTTTATTATGTCGGAAAATTTTTAGTCTTTGATAGTAATGTGAGTTGATGTTTTAAATATCACGATTTACTAATTTTGATGAAATATTCATTTAAATTTTGATTTCTATTACGGAAAATTCGGACATGGCCTGGACACTGCCAGGACACCGTGCCTGGGAAATCCGGACATGGTCAGGACACGGCCAGGACACCGTGCCTGGGAAATCCGGCCTTACCATCGAGGCTCCAGTCAACGTGCTACGTTGTAGTCCACATGGGAAGGAAAGTCAACAAAGACCCAATTGATCAAATACAAAGAAGTCAAACAAATGTTGAAACTCATGTATCGAAGCACTGCCTAAATGACTGAAGCTCTTAACTCGAAGCGCTACGTAAGAAATCAAAGAAGAAGTCGAAACTCTTCACACAGAAGACCACCAATACGAAGCTCCTTCTGGCCAGAGCCCTCAGTTCATCCGAAGTTCCCGAAATTGAAATTGTCTCTTACAAGATTTGTAGGCTATTTTTAGAAATGATTGATGTAACGTTTGTAATAAAGAATGTCATGTATGTCAGCCTAATGTATATGTCGGTTGACCCGTTGTTAATGTATTTAATGGATAGATTTAGTGATGTGAGACTTCAGTCAAGGAGATGAGGCCACGTGATTCTGATCCAACGATCACCATGTCCGCTAGAACTCTATAAATAGGTGGTCTTGGTAAAAGATGATCTTTTCAAAATTGATTCTAATATACAAGAGTACACAAAAAAAAAAAAAACTCTCGATATACACTCTTGCTTGTTCTACTTTGTTAGTTTGATCTTAGTTTATTCACACATTGTTGGTGATTGTTTGTTAGTACAATCATCTTAGTTACTATCGTTGATGCTCGAACATTTTTGTCTCGCGCTGTAAAACATCTCCCGCGTTCACGCGCTCCCATTCCGCGTTTGGTTCTACGGTCAAAACCCGTCGAAAATTGCTTAATTTAGCTTGAGTGGGCTCGGACATCTGCTATCTATGTTGGCACGAAAAACGAGGTCAATAGATTATCGCCGTCTGTGAGAAACCACTCATTTAACCACGAAATCCTGCAGGAAAAAGCCAGTTGGAAGCAACTCTTATTGTGAAGTGATTTCAAACCTTTGAAAAATGAGTGTTCTTGAATAAATAATCGTTGAGAAAGTCCAAGATAAACCATTTGATAGGAAGCCAATCTAATCCTTGAAAAAAGGAATATCATTTGTTCAAAAAACGCTTATTATCATGAGTTCAAACAATGAAGAATATGCACCTTGAAGGGTTAAAGAATAACTTGAAGAAGGGGAACCCTTGCATGCTGTCCCGACTACTCGCCATCGACCTCACCAACAGCACATATGAGGTGGGTCTAGGATAGCTGTTAGGCTCATTAGGGAGGTGGTCACAATGGTCGTAAACACGAGAAATATAACCTAACATAACATAGCCATGCATGAATTCTTAATGAAGATGCAGGGTCAAGGAGGATACCCAGTTCCTCCATATACAGTCCGAGGAAATGCATTTCACGATCCTTCACAAAGAAAATACTACCACGGTGAAGAGGAGGTCCAAAACCAAATGGTTGACTACCAACATTATGCAAGGGAGGAAGCTCCCTAGGAAAGGGAAGTTGGGGTTGATATATCCACTAACTATGCCATTGACTGACCCATTGAGTTCCCATTCAACTTTCCTTCAAACTATGACCCAGAAGACGTGCCCCAAAGGTCCGTAAGTGTCTTTGATATGCTGAGCCCAGGATTGCCTAGAAATAGGCAGGCTCAACCTTTCCTTGTGCCTAGAAATAGGTGGCTCAATCTCTCTGTACTTAGAAATAGGCATCAGGATCCTCATCGATTTGAAAGATAAAATGAGCTAGTTTATAATGATGTACCTCAGAATCCCCCTAGAAATAGGTGTGAGAGAAGAGCAAAACATGCTGGGAGTCAAGCATGACCTTTCGAATTATCCCAAGAAACTCAGTTTAGGGAAGATGGAGATTCAGACGGCTACAAAGGTCATGCGATCTTTATGACACGATGATGTCAATCTATCACTTTCACAAGGGATTAAGAATGCCACTGTACTAAACCACTTCACGCTTTTTAAAATTCTCAAGTATGTTAGAAGAGGTGATCTTGCGAAGCATCTCAATAGTTTCAAGACTCGCATGAGCCTAAGATGAGTCATTCCCACCATGAAGTGTAGAGCATTCCACTTAACCCTAAGTGGAGCGGCTGAAATATGGTATACCAGACTTTCGGAAGAAAGCATCCGAAGTTGGCCAGACTTTAAGAAAACTTTCCTCAAGCACTTTGCAATAAGCAAAGAAAGTGAAGGGTTAATACAGTGCCTACGAACATGAGATAGCAACAAGGTGAGTTACTGAAAAGCTTCCAGCTCCGTTTTATTGATAAAATGACCTACTGTGTGCAAGTTACAGATAGAGAAGCTTTGGTAGCCCAAAGGGAAGGACCGGATATGAACTCTCTCTTTTGGAGAGATATGCAAAACAAAGACCCTACCAGTTATGATACCTTACTGGAAATGATAAGGCGGGAGATCATCAATGAAAACTTGAGAGATCATAGGAATATGGCAAGTCAAGGACTTTTACCTCCTCAATTGCAAAGAGAAAGAGGCCCAACCTCACACTTGATGGACCACCGGTTGGACAATCGATCTCCCTCAATCCAGGACAAGCGTTGGCTATAGCAACATTAAGTGCAGTGCCTACATTGGCCTATGTGGAAGTGAAACGTACTAAGGCAGACCCTACCAATGATTCCCCCAAATAGGGAGAGGTAGGGAATGAGGCTCTGAACCTGGAAATAGGGACGAAGCCCCCCCTCTATTGTACATAACATCACTCATTTAGCTATAGCACTACTGGTTGTAAAGATATTGCAATGCACCCTCATAATAAAAATTAATGGAGAAATAGATGCCTTCGAAGAGACGCTCCTCCTAGGCAGAACCAATATCACAGGAATGATGAGTCGAGGTGCCCCAATAGAGACGACGTCTCTCGAACGAGAGACAGTGATGGGAAAAGACCTAGGGACGGTAAAAGATAGAGAAGAAGCTCCCCAACTAAAGCTGGCCTTGAACCTATTATAGAAATTGACACGATTTTTGGAGGCCTAGATGTTAGGGGAGAATCCAGAAACTCCCAAAGAAACTATGCAAGAGAAGTAAGATATCTCCTAACAGCAAGCTTCATAGTTAGCAACAATCAACTCTCGATCGAGAGAAGGGTTCAACCTATCACATTCACCTAAGACAACGCAGTTGGTGTACATTATCCACATTGTGACGCTTAGTGGTGAGGGCCGTTGTAGCTCGCAATGGCCTAAAGAGGATGCTAGTGGATAATGGGAACTCTGTCAACATCATCTTTGGAGCCACCTTAAGTTGATCATGAGCTGACCCTAATGAATCCCCCCTTAAATGACTTTACAAGTGATTCGTTCCAAGGGATGAAATCACTCTAGTAATAGAGATGAGAACAACACCATTAACTGCTCATCATTTTATGGAATTTCTGGTGGCAGACAACCACTTCGCCTACCATAGAGTGCTTGGGAGGCCGACATTAAAGGAATTATAGGCCGTTACTTCCATTCACCATTTTGGTATGAAGTTCTCAACATAAAATTACATTGCCACGATCAGAGGCGACCAGAGAAGTGCAAGGGATTGCTATTCAAACTCCCTTAGGAAAGTAGAACCGTGAAGTGTCAATGTAATCCTAACAAATATTGACATGGATAACGTCCCTAAATAAGGGCAAAACCCTAAACAATGGGAGGACGTCGAAATGATCGACGCTTCTGAAGAAAAGGCTGTCCAAGAATCCCGACCTGAAGAAGGAAGAGTTGTTGAAGAGCAGTTAATTTGGAGGAACTTGACCCTCGCACCATCGATTGCGAGCCTCGAATAGCCCCCATAGAGAAATTGGAGAGTTTTCAAGTAAATCCCTAGGATTCCTCCAAATGCCCACAGGTTGGAAAAGATCTGTCACTAGAGGCCAATGAAAAGTTGAAAAGCTTCTTGTGCAAAAACTTGGACGTCTTCGCTTGGATGCATGAAGACATGGTTGACATTAATCCAAAAGTTATTTATCACCACTTGAAAATCGATCCTAAGGCTACAGCTCATAGACAGAAAAGGAGAGCTCTTAATTCGGAGAGATACAAAGCCTTAAACAACGGAGTAAATAAGTTAATCGACAATCGCTTTATCCGAGGATCGATGTATTTGGAGTGGGTCTCTAATTCTATCCTGGTCAAAAAGCACAATGACAAGTGGAGAGTTTGTGTGGATTTATCAAACCTAAATCGAGCTTGCCCCAATGATAGCTTTCCACTTCCTTGGATAGACCAACTAATGGACTCAACAACAGGACACGAACTGCTTAGCTTCATGGATGCCTATTCTGGGTACAATCAGATCCCGATATTCCCAGTTGACGAAGAGCATACATCCTTCATAATGGTTAATTGTCTTTATTACTATAAGGTCATGCCCTTTTGGTTGAAATACGCTTTCAGAGTTGCCTCTGAAAAATTTCTAGGCTACATGGTCAATCAAAGAGACATTAAAATCAATCCAAAAAAGATAAGGTCACCTCAGAAACCTAAAGAGGTGCAGACCCTCACTGGACGTATAGCAGCTTTGAACCACTTCATCTCAAAGGCAACAGACAAATTCTTACCCTTCTTCAAGATTCTAAAGAGAGGAAATAAGTTCCAATGGACAGAGGAATGCAAGGTAGCACTAGGGATGGTAAAAAAACCTGACAAATTCGATACTTGCGGGGCCCAGCCCCGAACGGGACGGGAATAACCTGCTTAATCGGGTATTCGAGACAGGAATGGGGCGGACACTTTTGCCCCAGGGAAGGGATGGGTAACGGGCACCCCGCCTTGTCTCGTTTAAATTTTATTTTTTAAATTTTTTTTAAAGAATCCAATACTTTAAATTGAAAATTTCATTGATTCTAATAGAAAATGGCAACTAAAATTATTTGTCCAAGTCTAATGAATGAGGGCAATAAAAATAAATTATCAAAAACTTAAATTTTTTTTTAATAGGGTAGTAAAGGGGACAAGGCCTCGTCCTCGCCCCGCCTTAAATGGATAACGGGGCGGGTGGGAGGGGAGGTTGCCCCGACCTCGCCCCACCAACCTCTCCATCCCGCCCTATTGCCATCCCTAGGTAGCCCTGCAAGAGTTGAAGAAACACTTGAGATAGGCTTCCTCCTCTCCAAACGCAAGGCTGATGAACCACTGCAGCTGGACCTAGCAGTAATCCCCGACGCAATCAATTCAGTTGTTATAAGAGAGGAAGGTGACAAGATGCCCGTTTATATAAGCAAAACACTTTTGGCAATAGATACTCGCTATCTTGATATGGAGATGCTGGCACTCTCCTTGGTGACAGCTTCTTGAAAATTGAGGCCATATTTTCAGCCCACATCATACACGTGCTAACTAACTTCCCTCTCAAGCAAGTGCTGTAGAAACCGGATGCTTCAGGAAGATTACTAAAGTGGGCGATAGAATTTAGCAAGTTTGATATTGTGTTCAATCTAAGAGCTGCTGTTAAAGGACAAATCTTAGCAGATTTTGTAGCAGAGTTTACCTCCATTCCAGAAATGAAAGAGGAGATGGAACTCGCGGAACCTCCTATATGGAACATTTTTGTCGATGGTTCTTTGGAAGACACTGGATCTGGAGTAAGAGTGGTTCTGGTTGTTCAGAAGGACATAAGCTTAATTGTGTCATAAGGTTCGGCTTCAAGGCTACCAACAGCGCAACAGAATATGAGGCCTTCCTACCTAGCCTCGTATTGGTCATGGAAATGCAAGCGAAGAGACTGTAATCAGCATAAATTCCCAGCTGATAGTTAGCCAAGTTCGTGACAGTTTCTCAACCAGAGATAAGTCCATGGCCGCTTATCTAAAATTGGTCATGGAGTTCATTCCAACTTAGAGGTGGCAATCGAGCCGAGCGGCTCGTCGGCTCGACCGCTTGGCTCATAAAAAACGAGCCACGAGCCGTTCATGCCCGAGCCCGAGCCGGCTGGCTCACTAGACGAGCCAAGCCTGCTCGGCTCGTTTTTGACGAGTGGCTCGTCAATTTTTTTAAGGTCTAGGTACAGTTATTAAAAAAAAAAAATAGGCGAGCTCACGAGCTTGTGGGCTGAACCACTCGGCTCGCGAGTAACGAGCTGAGAGGTACAGTTATTAAAAAAAAATTAGGTCAGCTCACGAGCTTGTGGGCCGAGCCGCTCGGCTCGCGAATAACGAGCTGAGCCGAAGCTCGGCTCGTTACAAACGAGCTCGAGCTTGGCTCGTGACGAGCACGACCTGAACTCGTGCTTATACGGGCTGAGCCGAGCATCACTATTCCAACTTTTGAAAAATCACCAAACAGTAAAGATTTCGAACTGTTTATTATGGTGCCCATAGAACACCTTTCTAGACCCCCTATTGCTATAGGCGAATATGTAATGTGGGTCGAAAATAAACCACTATGGATGAAGCTAATAATAGGGTTCCTCAAGGACCATGACCTTCTGAAAAAGAGGAGGCACAAAAGCTCAAATGACAAGCCGTTCACTTCGTTTTCTAAGACGGTGTACTTTACAAAAGATGTTTCTCCTTGCCTTTACTCCGATGCATAGGAGGAGATCAAGCCACTTATGTGCTTCGAGAAATTCATGAAGGAGTATGTGACAATCACTTGGGAGGATGGTCCTTAGGACAAAATGTGTTAAGACAAGGATATGATTGGCCCACATTGAAAAATGACACACAACAGTTTGCAAAGAAATGCGATGAGTGTCAATGCTTCGCAAAAATTCAGATACAGCCTTCTCAGGAACTAAGCGTTGTTTCTAGCCCTGGCTGTTTGCCAAATGGATGATTGATCTTATAGGCCCCCTACCTAAAGAGAAGGGCAATTTCAGCTTCGCGATAGTCGCCATTGATTACTTTACCAAATGGGTAGAAGCTAAACACCTTTCCAAGATCACTGAAGCAAATACTTTCAAATTCATATGGAAAAACCTCATTTGTAGGTTCGAAATTCCCCATTCAATTGTTTCAGATAATGGGGACAATTCAACAAAAAGAAGGTCAAAAACTTATGTAAGGAGCTGGGCATCAGTAAACATTTCTCCTTCCTATATCACCCTCAGACAAATGAGCAGTTAGAAGCTGTTAATAAGACTATCAAATACACGCTGAAAAGAAAGTTAGACGCTTCTAAAGGGGCTTGGGTTGATGAACTACCCAAGTCTTATGGGCCATCCGAACTACAAGCAAAATAGTTATAGGAGAAGCTATTTTTCTCTATGGCTTACGAAGTTGAGGCTATGAGTCCAGCTGAAGTGGGTCTGTTGTCTCCTCGCGCATTCATTTTAATGAAATGAGGGATAATTTTAAGCAAAATCGGCTAACTACCAACAAAAAATGACAAGATACTACAATTCTAAAATTAAGAAGAATTCATTTCGCTTGAATGAACTGGTGTTTCAGAAGATATTCTTATCTTCTAAAGAGTACGAGGTAGACACCTTTGGTACCAATTGGGAAGACCCTTATCGTATCAAAGAAAAGGTTAGGTCTGGAACTTATAAAATCGAAAATATGAATGGAAATGCACAACCCCATCCATGGAACGCGGAGCATCTAAGGAAATACTACCAGTAAGAATGTCAATATACAGTTTGTATAGTTCTTGATTCAATGAAATTGACTTTTATTAAAGTGTTTGTAAAGAAAAAGTACATCTTGTTGACAAAAACTATTAAAAAAGGGAATTTAAGAACAGTCCGAATATTGTCGTTGCTCGAACGACATCTTCGCGGAGCTCTAGCAATAGCCTGACACTTGGGGAGCACCATGGTCCTTGTTCTGTGCGCTCGAGCATCTCCGGGATGTGAAGCGAGTTATCGCCTCGTGTAAACCATCTTGGACTCTTTCAAAACCTCTTCAAGTTTATTATCAACTCTCTGAATTTCAACTTCAATTCTCAAATACACTTCAACTAGAATTCCTAATCGGATTTCAAATAGAATTCCCAAGTAATCTTCCAAATAGAATTCGAGTCACACCTTAATTCTAACAGTAAAATTGCATGTTTTTTATGTTTTAATCACACCAAAGCCTGAAGAAACATACCAAGGAACTTGTCACAAACATGAGCACGTCAAAAATGGAGCAAGATTATTATGCCCCTATTTATTTTCCATTATTGTTCTAAACTTTTTTTTTTATGTACTCATTTTAAACCCAAATTTTTTTCCTACTTTTTAATCACACATTCTCCAAAAAATCACTAATTAAAACAATATTTTTCCAAAAAATGGCCACTAAACAAGGGCCACATTTACAATGTAATGTCAGACAATTCAAGAAGCTTCGGAGGCAAAGTATATGTCCACAGATACTACAGGTAAGAAGTTCTTAACTTCTAAAATATTTCTTATCGCATGGTTGAGAACCAGAAAGTAGTAGAACAATTCCATGAAATTGTTCTAAAATACAATCTGTTTCTTCATGAAGATCTATGCTATGTGTACATAAATGCCACATGGTCCCAATAGGGGGCGACCATGTGGCATTTATGTCAACTATTATGGACAATTCTATGGGCACCTTCATGAATCCATTGCGGCATTATTTTTCATCGAGAAACTAAAAGACTACAAGAAAATCTTATAGCATAGAAAAGATGACATATCTGTCAAAGATCTGGGTTGTCATCTCCGGGAATTAAGTTGAACATTTGGTTTAATTGGAGAGTACACTAAGTACTGAGATTAATTTTCATTAATTTGAAGGTGAAAAATTTGTTCCGTATCGTGTTCCTAAAGTGATCTTATCTTATGTATAAAGCAACTAAATAATTCCAATTTTTAGCATATTATCAAACAATGCAACATTCAACTAGAAACTTGAGTTTTGTTAACAAGTAGGTAATTTTTTTCCCATGTATTTGTCCTTGAAAATTGAGATACAGTATAACAAGTTGCTTAGCCAACATGCGGAGACTTGTATCTTTCCTTTTCTATTTATTTTCTTGTGGCGTAGGGACATGTAGATATGATTTTAAGGAAATTTTTACTCAAATGATATTCCTGTTATGGATTAATTTTGGAGGGTTCATGTCATAATCTTGTGCCCCATGTTTTAAAAGGAAACACGCTTGTATTCTTATGAAACTTCCTGGAAATTGGTATTAGGGTTTAATCGAGCAAATAAAACATGCCATGTTTGGTTTTTAGTATATTTTGATAAAAGTTGATAAAACGTGTGATTGAAAAGTTAATAAAAATTATAGATCTTATAAAATGTACAGTTAAAAATAAATTTGAGAAAAATAAAAATAAAAATGAGAGCCAAACTATATACTCTTTCGATAAGGAAAAGCCCAATGACCGAGGCACACGTCTATTACGCTTTGGAAGCCGATATTCAAATATTCATTTTGTGACACGTGGTTTCACGGGGTGTATTTCTTCTTAGCACAGAAGGGATATCGTGCGACAGTAGTCTGGACCTTCCGTCTTCTCTCGATCATTTCGGGACGAAAGAAAATTTAATTACAATTTGTAGAAAGCTTGCAACACCCTAAAGCTTGAAAGATTTTTGAAAGACTAATACCCCTATAATAGCTTGCAGAAAAAAAACCCCAAGTGATAAGAGTGTTGATCTATGGTTGACGTCTCGTTTTGATTATCATAAACAACTTATGTTTATTACTCACAAATTGATTTCAAGTGTCTACAGTGATTATTGCATATGAATAAAATTGATGACACAAAATT
>CAIGRN010161808.1:0-17787 GCA_903798345.1 Fraxinus anomala | reverse complement strand
AAAATGAAAGGTTAAGGACCGGAGCTGCAATTTTTTGGAGTCAAAATCACTGTAGCAACGTTGACCGACTATTTTTTGGACGGAATTCAAGGTTTGGGACCGACGCTGCAATTACATATAAAGGTTTGGGTGTAATCTGCAATAAAATGAAAGGTTTGAAACCGCGGCTGCAATTTTCCCTAAGGATTTGGACTAAAACACCTCTGGTCGAACCTTTCAGGAACTAATTCGCAAGTGGCAAAGAGCAATTGAAAACATAAGAAAAATCAGGGATCAAGTTACAGCTTCAGGATATTTCGAGGACAGTTTCCCAACATCTAGAAAATTTAGGAATTCAGTTGCATAGTTTACAAAATTCAGGGATAATATTGCAGAATTCAAAAAAATAATAAAAAAAATTCAAGGACCAACTGAAAGTGAGAAATTCTACTAAATGACTATTTAGTGATGGGAACGAGGAGCAAATTAGCCGTGGTATTTTGAATCGAGTTTGGTCACTGAAGTTTTGAATAATTACAATAATGATCATTAAAGTTATTTTTTATGATGATAGTCACTCAAGTTTCTGATGATTATACTAATGGTCACTCGATAAAAATATTAACTTTAAATTTCACATGACCTCATTGTTTTTACATGTCATTAAACGGCATTATTTATTGACAAGCCAACAAAAATCATTAAAATAGAAAAGAGTGAGTTTACCAAATGATTTAAGCCTAAAAATCTGATCAAAACTAAAGCCACGTTGAATTTTCTCATCTAAATGTGTTTAATCTCCATTTTCTAAATCCAATTTTGTATGACTCGTCGTAATAAATAACATTATTTGATGACACGTTGCCACTTAACGACATAGCCTGGGATATAAGTTAATATTTTTAATTGAATGACGACTGATGTAACAATTATTGGGTGACTATTACCATTAGAAAATTACATCCATCACCATTAATGTAATACTCAAACTTCAGTGACTGAGACATAATTAACCCATTTAAATAACTTTTTAGAGCATATGCATTAAAACTGTACGAATAATCTAGAAACTAAACTATCATATGTGACGAGCCCCATAATTAAACACGATCACCCTCATCCAGCGATTTCATACTTGATAACAAGTCTGGTAGATATTTCACAACACGCATTCTTCTCGAAGTTGAATGTAATCACAAGATATCTATATTTAGGTATCCAATATCTTTACGTTATTCTTCATGCCAAGGAACAAAATTTTAGTGTTTATATATTTTTTTACTTATTTTATTTTTATTATTTTTTGGTAACACTAGTTTTCTTTCACTATTAAATATATAATACTCAATATTATCAGTACATTTTGTGGATATAAATTGTGATAGAACATTTTCTATCACTATTTGCATCAAATAAACATGTGACTTTTAATTTTACTAGTCAGAGTTGAACAAGATGAAATCATTTATAAGTATTGTAAAATTAATACTTTGACCCCTTCATTTACTCTTTTGATCTAAATATGCGAGAAACGCAAACTCTTGAAAATAAATGTTAATTATTATACATAGACGTAAATAGTGAACCGCAAACTTGAATGTGAATATTAGAAATTTAGAGTTACAACTAAATGCATAAATAAATATGGATGGCAAATATGATACATGAATTAACCTGAATATTATTTAATTTAGAATTAATACCAAGAAATACATACGTGACAATGAATGTTGAATCATTTATATTAAATGAATATAATTTAATTTATAATAAAGTGAAATTGGATGCTAATTAGCATGTGAATGTTAATTAATTGAGAATTAATTATAATATTTATTATAGTAAATTAAATACATTTTGAAAAGTAAAAAGTAATGAATTATTGAAATAATTGAATTGTAGCATGGCTATAATCGTCCACTCGATGAGTAATGGACAATGATTGAGAAAAATTCAATGGCTAATGAGACGCTTTTGAAAATTCAACGAGTAAGTTGAGATATAGTACAAAGTTGAGTGTTCATTGAAACATTTAATTCCTATTATTTGCATCAAAGAAACAGGAGACTTCACATGTTTGGGCCGGATTAAAATTTGGTTTTAAACTAATTCAAAGTCAAATAATCAATATTAACTATATTTTTCATATGTCCTATATTTTTTCAATCAAACATTTTAAAAAATTCTATCCCAGTTCCCTCAAAATCTAATTTTAATTTTTAATATAATATTTCCTTTTTCTAACACGATTTTACTCTCCTCTTCTCCTTCCTAAAGCCTTCTTATCTCCTTCGCTATCTCTGTTTCTCCGTCTGTGTGCTGGTTCACTCCCCACCTATTCCAGCAGAAATGTCAAATTGTTGTCTCCTAATAATACCCGAAACCTCAATCCAGTAGTTTAACCCAATTCTTCGCCAGAAGAAACATGTATTACCTACTATTTAGCACTCCTAAACCCTTCATTAATTTTCCCACCAATTTTTCAGACCTAAAATCTCACAAAAGATTAAGCTTTTCCTCCATACATCCAAAAAGATTGCATTTTTTAAATAGTCCACGCGCTTTTTTGCAAAAACCCGGTTCAAATTCCAAGGCTTCGGTGAATTCTGATGTTGAGAAAGAGGATTTTATGACTAGGGTTTTAAGGGAAAACCCCAGTCAAGTGGAACCTAAATATTTGGTTGGGAATAGATTGTACACTTTGAAAGAGAAGGAGAGTTTGGGTGAAAAGCGTTTTGATAACCCGGTTTTTGAGATATTGAGGAGGTTGAATTTGAAGGCATTAGTGGGTAGAAAGGAGATTGATATTGACAGCAATTCAGTGAAGTCAGAAGGAGTTTATTTGAATGATATCCTGAGGGAGTATAAAGGGAAGCTTTATGTACCCGAGCAAGTTTTTGGGATAAATTTATCAGAGGAAGAGGAGTTCAACAGGAATTTGAAGGAGTTGCCCAAATTGAGCTACGTGGATTTTCAGAAGTACTTGAAGAGTGATAAAATAAAGTTGATGACTTTTACGGAGAATAGTGGTAATTATGTATACAGGGATTTTGTGGTCGATTTGAAAGAAATACCTGGAGAAAAGAGCTTGCATAGAACTAAATGGTTTGTACTGTAACATGTGACATTTTGTCTTTGATTATGTTTGGTCTGCTTGATGTTGTGAATTTTGGTTATAGGGCAATGAAGCTGGATCGAGACCAAGCCCAAGCTCTTTTGGAGGAGTACCAGGGTCCAAGATATGAAATTGAGAAGCAAATGATGGTATTCTATCTGAGTTTCATTAGCAATTCCTTGTAGAATATCTGCTTTTGCTAATGGTATGCAAATATACTCAATTGACTCGGGTTGGAATTGTGTGGATGGAGGGAAAATAGGATGCTGGAGGTAAATATTAAAAAATGCTGTTAGAAATTTAAAAGATATTTCTTGCCGGAATAGTCTTTCATTACAGTGAGAAATGATAAGACTTTTTCACGAGGAAGCTTTGGATCTAGTTATTATTTCGTCCCTTCTCTGTTGAGGTTTAGGAATTGCTGTCAATAAGATTTCATACTTTTATCACTCACTCTGTGTCTCGTACTAAATGGAGTTCTTTTGTAAGAGAACTTGTGACTCTCAGTTAGGGTTCAAATAAACTATGAATCGAATCTATGATTGAACAATTAGGCTAAGCGTTCAAGAACTCTTCTGCTATCATAACCATTAAAGGAAATAATGGATATTCTATGCATGTGATGATGATAACTACATACCTTTCATTTTAATGTCTTAAAACATACAGCAAGCTATGTTTGTTTTTGAACGAAAACGTACAAATTCTCATGTGCCAACAGGATGAAACACACTACAGAATATGCTACGTTTAAAGAATTTGGAAGTATCATTTGTTGCATATTAGGTTCCTGCTTGGGCTCCATTACAATGTGTTTTTGGGGAAAATATATTTTGCAATAATGATTATTTTGAAGAATGTGTAGTTAAAAAAACAGGAAAAACTTTGGATTTACGTGTAATGTTATTTTATTGGAGAATGCGTGGTTAAAAAGAGGAGAGAGAAAAATGTATTTTTGGATAAAATTGAGCCCAAACAACCACTAAGTGCATACAACATGGTCAAATTAAGCACTATGCGTGATTTTTCTTTTTCACAATCATCCACCAAAGTTTAAAAGCACATATGGTCTACCAAGAATTTGTTATTAAGTTGCAAAGAGTTCTCCTCCTTTTTGCTTTTCCCTCCCGTCTGACAGTTAGTTTTGTTTTTATAGTCCTATGTAGGAAAATTGCCAGAATACCCTCACCCAGTGGCATCTAAAATATCGAGTAGAATGATGGTTGAACTTGGAGTGCTGACTGCTGCAATGGCTGCAGCTGCTGTTGTTGTTGGAGGATTTTTGGCTTCTGCAATATTTGCAGCTACCAGCTTTGTTTTTGCTGCGGCTGTATATGTCATATGGCCTATTGCCAAACCATTTCTGAAGCTATTTTTTAGTCTCGTTTTTGGAGTTCTTGAAAGAGCATGGGATAATCTTGCCGATATTTTTGGTGATGGAGGAATCTTTTCCAAGATGTATGAAGTATACACTTTTGGTGGGGTGTCTGCTAGTCTTGAAATGTTGAAACCAATTATGCTGGTATTTTTGACCATGGTTCTTCTTGTCCGTTTTACCCTTTCTAGAAGACCAAAGAATTTTCGAAAATGGGTGAGGATTGCTTCCCACAACTTTTTCTGGCAGGCTAGCTGCTCATGCGAAGTGTCCCTCACTTCTTTCTATTTCATGCAGGATATATGGCAAGGCATTGAATTTTCTCAATCTAAACCACAAGCTCGTGTGGATGTTAGTTCTACTTCTTAATTTACTTCTTCTACTCGCGTTCTTAAATTTCCTCATTAGCAGGTATAATTTTTGGCCTTTTTAATGTAATGATTATCTTCTTTCAGGGTTCCACTGGAGTCACATTTAATGATGTGGCAGGGATTGAGGAAGCAGTCGAAGAGCTCCAAGAGGTATATACTTTGGCTACATGTTATAGTTTCTATATTATGTTCAATTTTTCATTACCCTGAAAAAACAATTACCGGTGACTTATTTCGTTCTAAGTGAAATCCTTTTTGAACATAAAACAATACTATAACATTTCTTCCTAATAAACTTGTATTAGCTACATGAATGATGAATCATTTTTCGCTCCATTTGATCCGTCATTGCATTTTTTTAAAAACTCCAATGAAATCAATTCTTTGCAACTACATCCTTTCATGTTAAGTTTGGTTTACTTCTTCCTTTTTAAATTGTTCTATTAGATTGCATTCCTCTTGTAAATTAGAGCTTCTATAGGTATATGCAAGCAATACATCACCCCCCAAGTAGTCATTCCCTTAATTGGTTCTACATCTTTTTCTTGTTTTTTATCCTCATTTCTCACTATCCATTCTAGTATGATCATAATCCACGTTAACATTTTCATATCTGCAGTATTCGCTTTATGGAAATTTTGTCCTTTTAACAACAGGTGAAATCCTTTCTAGACACGAGGAAGAAAAAAATTTCCCTTTTAACCCTCAAAAGTTAGAGAAAAATTGGATGATTGTTACAAGTTTGTTAAAGCTCAATGATTGCATATCTACTAGGGGCTGGAACTTCATTTCTCTTGAAACTTGAAAGTAGTCAAATCTCTTTGCGAATATTTGGATGAAAAATTTGTTTTACAGAATAAGACTTCTGAGGCTGAAATAGTAAGCGATATATGACTTCTTGTTAATTCTAAATGTAATAGAATAATTCAGCCATGTTCATTAATGTTTGACGTTGACTTATATTCAGATCGCAAATCTTGCCAACTCACTGATTTTTCTGTTTGACTTTCGATGCTGGTTAGTTGGTGCGATACCTGAAAAATCCTGAACTATTTGATAAAATGGGTATAAAGCCTCCACATGGAGTACTTCTCGAGGGCCCTCCAGGATGTGGCAAGGTTGGTGTCTTTTCTAGAATCACGTTACACTTAAAGAGTGATATTTTCTCAATTGATTTCTAAATAGAATCACATGTTGCCTTATCAGACTCTAGTTGCCAAGGCCATAGCGGGTGAGGCTGGTGTTCCATTCTACCAAATGGCTGGATCTGAATTCGTGGAAGTTTTAGTTGGTGTTGGTTCTGCTCGTATAAGAGATTTATTTAAGAGAGCAAAGGTAAACCATTCACGATTTTTATTCAGTGAAACTTGTGAATATAACTCATTATTTTTTATTGAACCATCAATTTTGCGAAACTGATGAAACTTATGCATTTAATTATTATGTCATTTAATCTTTGAAGAATTAGCTTTCCACTGGCTTGATTTGTGATCGTCAATTGTCACTATCTTCTTTCTTCTTTCAGAAACATCTAACATAATTAATATTTTTATTAGTAATGTGATCTAACTTCATGTTGACAATCTTTCCGCCAAATGAAAAGTTTACAGGATATGCACTTTTTTTATCCAAGTCTGGTTGGACACCTTAAACTTGCATAAAAATTGAAAACTTATAACCATGTATTATTACTAACTCTGGTTCTTCTTTACTCAAGAAATCTATTCAGTCATTATGACGAAATTACTCAAAGATCTATGTTATGTACTCAAATATGGTCACAAATAGTGATATTCTATTTATTATAAAGGCTATGGTGTTGGCAAGAACATGGGTTTCTAGGATTTTGAGGGATCCCGAACTTTCACCATGCAATAGAGTGCAGGTGATTATTGATCATAGTCAAATTGGTGGTACCCTTCTCTTCTTGCAACCAATAAATATATACCTTCATAACATCGGCAAAGTTAAAGGATTTTGTTAAACTCAAAAGGGAAAATGTTAATAATAAAGGAAAAGGGAAGACTTGTACATTATTTCTACCACAAGGACGTTTGGAATTATGAGAACAGTTTTCCTTACTATGCTTTTGGTAATGAAGATGATTACTTTTATACATGATGAAACATGACTTGATAACTCTTTTTACAGGTGAATAAACCATCGGTCATTTTTATTGATGAAATTGATGCCCTGGCTACAAGGTATGGTTGTTCTAAATTTTCTTTCAGCTAATAGTGTGTTTGAATTTACTGTAAATTATAACATCTATGTTTCTTACGTAATTATTAAAGAAATTTTTTCTTGATGGAGACCTTTTTGATTCCTACATAGTTAAATTAATATATGTAAAGCAGATTCCCAGAGTAAAAGCTAGAGCCTCTTCGTCTTTTTTCAGCGTTTTCATAATATAATGAAGTTATTCATACTTTCTGATACTTCATCTGCATACCAACCAATCCTTGCATCCCTCTGTTTTCTTTGTTTCGTGTACTCTTGGCCAATTCTACTATTCTCTTTTCTTATTGATGTTCCACTTGGAGAATATAAATGATCCTCAATTGTTAATTATACTTTATTAATAAACAGGCGTCAAGGAATATTCCGCGAGACAACAGACCATCTATACAATGCAGCAACTCAAGAAAGAGAAACCACATTGAACCAACTCTTGATAGAACTAGATGGATTTGATACAGGAAAAGGTGTCATATTTTTGGGTGCCACTAATCGAATGGATTTGTTGGACCCTGCACTTCTTCGTCCTGGTCGATTCGATCGCAAGGTTGTACCTTTAAATAGGATATAGAGTTATCAAAGGGTGTTTAACTCTTTATCTTCAGCCGTTATAATTTCTTTTTCGTACTATTTATCTGTTAGTTCTCTTGAACATTACATGGCTAATCATTATTTTTTTGTTTATTATACAGATAAGAATCCGACCTCCAAATGCAAAAGGAAGATTGGAGATTTTGAAAGTTCATGGCCATAAGGTGAAATTATCAGATACTGTTGATTTGACCAGTTATGCAAACAACTTGCCTGGTATGTATTCTATTTAACTGCTAATATTTAAAGAAATTGTTGTGATTGTTATGTTCATTGCTAAATAATCTTTATTTTGGAACATCCTTAAATAATGTAAATCAGGGTGGTCGGGTGCAAAGCTGGCACAGCTGCTCCAAGAAGCAGCTCTTGTGGCTGTCAGGAAAAGGCATAATGCAATTCTTCAGGAAGACATGGATGATGCAGTTGACCGACTTACTGTGGGACCCAAGCGTGTTGGAATAAAATTGGGCCATCAAGGCCAATGTCGCCGAGCTACTACGGAAGTGGGGACTGCTTTGACTGCTCATCTGCTAAGGCGCTTTGAGAATGCAAATATTGAGAGATGTGATCGCATATCAATCAATCCTCGTGGACAGGTCCATACCCTAGCTTTTTGGATTTTGTTAGTCTCCTAAAAGTTTATTTTTTCAGTTCTTGGCAACTTTGGTCTATCTTACCTGTGATGTTGCACAACCTTCGAGTGCTTTTATTGGTAAATGAAAAGGGGGCATGGGTTTTTGGATAGTACTAGGAAATCTGAAACAGCGAAAAAATGTAAGCATGACACAATACTCAATCTTGGTAGACATAAAGATATAGAATATTTGTGACCAAGTAAACACCGTAATTAAGACTTGCCCGTGCCCATCAATAACGAAAAGACCAAACTACCCTTAATTCAATAAACATAATAAATCTAAAAAATAACTCTGGCAGCTTTCTTATCACATATTTTATTCTGAAAGTATTATCACTCGTTCGCATCCATTGTAGAATTTGTGTCTTGCCTTTCTTTTTGTTCTACTTCCGGCTTCAGTCTGGTATTGATTCACCTACTTTTTGGGGCACAAGTTGACAGATGTCTTTTATTTACTGTCATATAAAATTAGTATTTCCATACTTAGCTTTAGTTAATTTTTTGATCTACACTGTGCTTGGATCATGAAGTTGAAACTAAAGGTCTTTATGAGGATACTTTTAGGAGAATAATGGTTTTCTATCCAAACATTAATTAATTAATTACTCTTGATGTTACATGCAGACACTGTCTCAAGTTGTATTTCATCGTCTTGACGATGATGCGTACATGTTTGAGCGTCGACCTCAGTTGTTACACCGTCTTCAGGTTCACACTCGAGTTCTCTTGGTTTTTTTTTTTTTGTTGACCCATGTGTTTCTTTAGCATTCGGTCATAAAAAGTGTCAAAATCTTCTTGATAAAGGTATTACTTGGAGGCAGAGCTGCTGAAGAGGTCATCTTCGGGAGGGATACTTCAAAGGCATCAGTTAATTATCTTGCTGATGCATCTTGGCTTGCTCGTAAGATTATTACAATGTGGGTATCCATTTGTTGCGTTCAGCTGGTTAAAAAGAATTGATAAAACTTTCCCAGAACAGGCCATGAAAATTCTGTAATCCAGGGAAAGTATCATATCTAATTAGATACTTGCTCTTCTTGCAGATGGAATCTGGATAACCCAATGGTGGTGCACGGAGAACCAGCTCCTTGGAGAAAGAGAGCAAAATTTGTGGGCCCACGGCTTGATTTTGAAGGATCACTTTATGATGACTATGACTTGATTGAGACTCCGGTCAACTTCAAATTAGACGATGATGTTGCAAAGAGGACGGAAGAATTAATGCATAATATGTATGGAAAGACCGTTGATTTGCTGAGACAGCATAGTGCTGCTTTGCTGAAAACTGTTAAGGTATGTAGTTGACATGCTTGATCTAGCTTCTCTCTTTCCCATCTATCTTCCCTACCTCCTTGGATGCATAGTCATAAAATCAGTAGGAGTTGTGATTTCCCTCTGATTCATAGTATGACTGGCACAACACGAGGCTTTAGCATGCTTGGCTTGGCCAAGTTTAAGCTTAGCCAAACGTGTGTCGAAACGTAGAAGTTACTTTTAAATAATTTTAGGTTTTTCTAAAAGTTACTTCTTATTGGAGATTTTAGTTCGAAAGCTTATTTCTTTAAAACTTTATTTTTTACTTTTCAAAATAGGTCTCGTTCTTATCTTTAGGCTTAGCCAAACATGCACTTGCCATGGAGTAATCCTCTATTTGTATTGCAGGTTCTTCTTAATCAGAAAGAGATTCGTGGGGATGATATAGAGTTTATCATCGACAATTATCCTCTGCAAACTCCCATGAGTCTTATATTGGAAGAAAGAGATCCAGGGAGCCTTCCATTTTTCGAACAAAAGCAAGCAGAACTCGATGAAGTAGAATACAGCCTTCTGTCTTCATGAAAAGTAAGGATTTTATCTGATAAGAGTAAGCAGTTTCTGTGAATCCATCCAATTTGATAATTACTTGGTTCGGACGAGCTCTTGGGCTGCATAATACGAGGTTTCTCCGATCATGATCCATATGGAGAAGGCGAAATAAAATCCAAATTTTGTTTTATTTAGGATGTATAATTTATTTGCAATGTTATTGATAATCGATTGTTGGATTTCACAATATCATTATTGCTGGTTTAATATAATTCTTACTATTTATGAGACTGTCTCGAAGCCCTTTATTTAGGGTGTGTGTGATGGATAGTAGTGAGAAAATAATATATTTTAAATAGTGATATGATGATAAATATCTGGTTAAAAAGTAAAGAAAATTATTGATGTAATGAAAAATATTATTTTATTGAAAATGTATGGTTGTAAATAAGTTTTGAAAGAATATATTTTTAAAAAATGTGTGTCAAACAGTGGCTCTTATACAATAAATTAGGCCAAATGTGCTAAAAAGTGACCCAATTAGAATAGTATCCTAAATTAATTAAATATCACAGAAATATGTATTAATTACGTCCTAAACTAAAACAAACCTCCAAAATCTCAAATTTAACAACGATAATCCTTCTTGACTCGGCGTCATCTTCTCGATTAGTAGTCCACCACCTTATCCTTCATTCATCAATTAAAAAAAAGAATCAATCATAAAACTCAAATTTAACAACATAAGAAAGATTCATACCTCGATGCATCAATAATTGAAAACTAATCAATCATTAAATTAAAAAATAACAAAAAATAGACTATAAAAGAAATAAGAAGGTTTACCTCGTAAAATTTGTATTGTAAAATGAAATTAATGAGTCAAAGAGGATTTCTCCATAAAATTGATTGAACTATTTCTCAAGGGGAAATATGACGAAGGAGAGAAAAGAGAAAATGCACGCCTGAGAAATGAGGGGTGGGGATTTGACAGGAAAATTAAAATTTATGTACGAAAATAATTATGGAATAAATTTGTAAATTGTACGAGTGGTTGAATTTGTATAAAACGATATATTTTAACGTTTTGATTGGTATTTTGTTATTTTTAGTGTATGTTATTTTTTTAAATTTTTTTCTCACTTTTATGAGTGTTGGCTACTTTTTTAATAGTGTTTGTCAATTTTTTTTTCTATCACTTTTTTTGTTGTTTGTTACTTTTTTTTTAGTTCTCGTCACTTTTTTGAGTGACAAACATAGATTTTCTGTTAATATTTGGGGGAGGTCACTTTTTTTTTCCTATCACTTTTTATTTTTTTGAGTTTGTCACTTTTTTTTTTAAAATTTCGGTTACTTTTTTTGAATTTTTATCACTTTTTAGTGTTTATCACTTTTTTGTCACTTTCTTAAAATTTCTATCACCTTTTTTGAGTAATAAACATTAATTTTTAATAAAAGTGACATTGTATGTCATTTTTCATTAAAAAAAAAAGAAGTGACACTTAACTTTAAAACGTATATTGTGTCACTTTTTATATTAAAAAGTGACAATTAATTTTACACAGTGTTTTTTACTTTTAAAATACTTTTCATATAATTTTTCAAATGATCCTTAATTTTAAAGATATTTTTGTAAGTTGTCCTTGTTTATATAGTCAATATGTAAATTGTGGGATGCAAAATTCTCCATCCAGCCAAGTTCTAAATAGTAAATGGAGCGAGTATGAGAAACACGATCCATGTTCCTGAATTTTCCAAATCGGCTTCAAATCTATTTATACCTACAATTATTCAAATCTATATATACATATGATTGTTCTTTATTGATTTTCATACTTTTAATAGGTCATATAATATTTTCATTATAAATTAGTACATATTTTTAATGGGTTAAATCTATTAATGGCCACTAAATTTTATATTTAGTGTCACCATGGCTATTCAATTTTATTTTGTTTCATCATGGCTATCAAATTTTATACTTAGTGTTATCATGACCACCCAATTTTATTTTATTTCACTATGATCGTCCAATTTCATATAATGTTTCACTATGACCATCCAACTTCTTTTAACAATTTTCACTAATTTTAAAAATGGCAAAATAATAAAATTGCATTATATATATAAAATAAATTTTAACAATGTTTTTTTTAAAATAAGTTTTTATTTTATTTGAAGGACTTTTTATAAAATAAGTTTTTATTTTATTTTATTTTTTAAGTAATGTTTTTTTTCAATGAGTTTTTATTTTATTTATTTTTTAAAATAAGTTTTTACTTTATTTTTGTTTTTTTAAATTTATTTTATATATAATGCAAAATTATCATTTTATCCCTTTTAAAATAAGTGAAAAGAAGTTAGATAAACATGGTGAAATATTATATAAAATTGGGTGGTTATAGTAAAATGTTATATGAAATTGAATAGTTATGGTGAAATAAAATCAAATTGAATAGTCATTGTGACACTAAGTATAAAGTTGGGTAACAATGGTGAAACAAATCAAATTGGGTGATTATGAAAACACTAAATATAAAGTTGGGTAACTATTGATTTATTTGACCCTATTTTTAATATACATCACGAAATTGTCATTTCTCTACCACTTGATTTCGTACAACTTTTTAAGTTTATCGAATTACATAAATGTATTTATCTAGGATTGGAACTCTATAGTCGAGCTCAATATGTGTTACCTAAAAATTGAGTTACCAAATCAATATTTTATTCTTTTTAATCATGTTCAATTATTTTTCGTGCATAAAAATATCTAAAATTAAGGTGTGGAGTATATTTTATTGTAATACTATAGTCAAATTAGTAAAATAAAATAAAATAAAATAAAGATATGAGATAGAAAGTAAACATTTGTCAAATAGTGACAACTAAAAGAGGGGGAAAAAGTGAAACCGTCGAAAATATTGTTCAAAAATTAATAAAATTGGTTGTGGGATAAAAAAATGAATTTTGACGTCAAAATGATGAACTATGCAACCATATAGTTCAATATGGCATGTGGTTGCATAGCCACATACCGAGACTAAAGGCCCCATGATTGCATTAACTATGCGGTCGCATAGTTTTGGCCTATGCGACCGCATAGAGGAAGAAAATAGTCGTTTTATGGCTATTACAATTTGAATTTTGGTGGCTTTTCATCTGATTTTGACACCATTTCACGAAAGATTATTGAGGCATATATAGTTGATCAATGTTCAAAGGCAAAATAATGAATGTCATTCTTGAAAACGTTTTTATTCCATACATCATTGAAATAAAAATTCCTTTATACATATTCAAAAATTTTCATTTTGTGTTCTTCAAGTTTTGGAGGATTTTCACTAGTATTTAAGTGTTAAATATTTTACAAGGTTTGATTAATTCTACAAACATTGCCATAATCCCTTTAAGCATTATTTTGAATTCGAGAGGGGGCAAATATAGTTTGAGAACAACGGTTTCGTGTTCGGACCTTCTTTTTCATCTTTTCATTGATCTTCTTTTCGATTTTCTCCAATTTTCTGATTTTTTGTTCTTTGCTTTCATCTCCATACCTCTTTGTGCATCTTATATTTTCCAACAGTCTCAAACTATATTTTGCGCAATGGAGAATGAAAGCACTATTGGGACAATCAAGTTAATGAATCAAGATCTAGTTCGATTGGATCGCTTTGATGGACCAACTTCACGAAATGACAAAATAAATTGAAGTTCCTACTAACGGCATTGAAGATATTCTACATCCTTGATCCGAATTTGGCACCGTTATCGGAACCAACAAATGGAGAAACTGATGCCGTGAGAACTGAAAGACAAAAACGCCAAGAAGATGAACTCATATGCCGCGATCACATTCTCAATGCGTTATCCGACCGATTATATGATCTCTACACCAATAATTCATCGACATAGGAAATCTTGAACGATTTGGAAAGTAAGTACAAAACCAAAGAAGAAGGTACAAAGAAATTTTTAATTTCAAGGTATTTTGATTTTAAATTTCTTGAGAATATCCCCTTATTCCCCCAAATTCTTGAATTACAAGTGTCTGTCAAGAAGTTGAAGGCAGTCAAAATTGAGATTTCGAAAACTTTCCAAGTGAGAGTAATTATTGCAAAACTTCCCGAAACTTGGAAATGATATTGGAAGAAAATCATGCATAGTTCTGAAAACTATTTTTTGTAACAATTGCAAAAAAAAATTTCGAATTAAGAAAGAATCGAGGGCAAGAGATAAGAATGACAATTCTTATGAAGGCACTTCAAAAGTCAATATCGTAGAAAAGACCGAGCCTTCTAATAAATCCAACAAGAGAAAACCTTCAAGGAACTTTAATAAGTTCAAGAAGAAGATCAAATGTGGTTGTTTCGTGTGTGGAAAACCTAGACATTATGCAAAAGAATGTCGACACTGGAAAAGAAACAATTCCAAAGGAAAAGTGAACTCCATCAAGGAAGATAACATTGATGCCACCATAAGTGAAATTAATGCTATCAAGGGAAAGATTCCCGGTTGGTGGCATGATACATGTACGACCGTACACGTATCATATGATAAATCATTGTTCAAAATATATTATGAAGTTGATTGAAATCAAGAGATTCAAATGGATAATGAAGTTCGCTTCAAGGTGGTTGGAAAAAGAAATATAGAGATCATCTTTACTTCCGGCAAGAACGTTACCTTGACAAATGTGCTACATGTTCCCGATATGAATAGAAACCTGGTTAGCGAAAATCTCTTAGGAAAATTGGGCATAAAATGTGTTTAGAAATTCGGTAAACTTGTACTATCCCAAAATCAGAAATTTGTTGAAAAATGCTATTCTTGTGAATGAATGGTCAAATTATGTACCGTTGACAAATTATTTAATAATAAAGGTGATTTTATTTATATTGTTGATTTATTTACATTATGACATGTTAGATTAGGTCATATAAGTAAGAGTACTATGAAAAGATTGTTAAAATGGGACTTAATAACATATAATGAAGATGTAAAAGATGTGTAGAATCTAAAATGACTAAGAAATATTTTCAAAGTATAAAAAGGACTTCTAGTATTTTAAAATTAATTCATATGAATATATGTAAATTAAATTGCATGTTTACTAGAGGTGGAAATATATACTTTATTAGCTTCATTGATGATTTCACTAGATATACGTATGTCTATTTGATGAAGTATAAATATGAAGCCTTTGACATGTTTAAAATATATAAAAATGAAGTTGAGAATCGCCTAACTAAGAAAATAAAAACTCTAAGAAGTGATAGAGAAGGGTGAGTACTTTTCTAGTAATTTTAACTCGTTTTGTGAACTACAAGACATAATTCATCGATATTCTGCACTTAGGACACTTGAACAAAATGATTTGACTGAAAGAAAAAATAGAATTTTAGTTAAAATGATAAATGCTATGTTAATTTATGTTAAGTTGCCATTTAATTTACAGGGTGAAACATTATTGAGTGCATGTAGGATATTGAATAAAATTCCTTCAAAATTTAAGGTTTCTCCTTATGAATTGTGGAAAGGAAGAAAACCAAACATTGAATATTTCAAAGTGTGGAAGTGTCTTGCTTATTGTAAGAGCACGAACCCTAATAGGACCAAGTTAGGTCCAAGAGACATCAAATGTGCCTTTGCTGGATATGTTACTAATAGCAAATCATATAGATTATTGAATTTGGAATCTAATGTGATTATTGAATCCAACGACGTAGTGCTCTTCGAGAATTCACTATCTTCGGATAGTGAATTAAGAGAAATTAATAAAGAAATTACAAGCTCTAGTGGAACACAAGATGAAACATCTTCTAAAAATGTTAATAAATCTAGTGAACCTCGAAGAAGCAAAAGAACTTGAATNGTCTTTAGGATCGGATGAAATTGACTATCAACTTATTTCGTTCTACTTAGTAGAAGGAAATGAGAAGAATGTTGTAAGAAACAATTCATTTTGTTCTACAAGTAGAAACCAATCCTAAAACTTATAGAGAAGCTATGCATTCTCGAGATATCAGTTTTTTGTAAAGATACAATTAAGGATGAAATTGATTTAATGATGTCAAACAATACACGAGAACTTATCGATTTACCACCTGGATCCAAACCTATTGGATGTAAATATGTGTTTAGGAGAAAGTACAATGTTGATAGTTCTCTTAATACCTTTAAGGTTAGACTAGTAGTAAAAGATTATCGACGAAGGAAGAAATAGACTATTTTGATACTTATGCACCAGTAGCTAGAATAACATCAATTATGATATTATTCGCATTAGCTTTTATACATGACTTGCATGTTCATCAAATGGATGTCAAGACGACATTCTTGAACGAGGATCTCGATTAAGAGGTTTATATGGAACAACGTAAAGGGTTTACTCTATCTGAAAATGAACATAAGGTGTACAAATTAGTAAAGTCATTATACGGTTTGAAACAGGCTCCTAAAAATGGCATAAAAAATTCGATTTAGCCATTATTTCATTTGGTTTTAAACATAATAGCGTAGATACATGTTTGTATTCTAAAGTATGTGATGATTATGTGATATTTATTTGCTTATATGTTGATGACATGTTGATTTTCAGTAATCACATGGAGGGAATAAAAGAAATGAAGAGGTTTCTATCTTCCACATTTAAGACGAAGGATCTTGGATAAGTGGATACCATATTTGGTATCAAAATTACTAAATCTAATGGGAGGTTATCATTTAAATCAATCACATTATATCGAGAATGTGATAAATAACTTCAAACACTTGAACATAAAAGAATATAGTACCCCTTTTGATCCAAATTCAAAACTAATAAAGAATGATGGAAGGGCAGTTGCTCAATTGGAGTATGCAAGTGTTATATGGTGTCTAATGTATGCAGTTCAATGCACACGATCTGACATAGTATTTGCAATTAGTAAGCTTAGTAGGTTTACTAGTAATCCGAGCAATGATTGGAAGAGTTCTTGGATATTTAAAGAAAACCAAAAACTTATGTTTACAATACACTAAATTTTCGACTGTATTGAAAGGATTTACAGATGCTAGTCGGATATCTAGCACTGATGAAAGTAAATCTACTTCAAGTTGGGTGTATACTCTTGGAGGAGGAGCTGTTTTTTGGAAATTAAAAAAAAAAACATGTATAACACACTTGACTATGTAATCTGAATTTGTTAGCACTATTAAATCGGGAAAGAAGCTGAGTGGCTTAGGGATCTACTCTATGAGATACCTTTGGGGACTAAAGATTACATCATCAATATCCATCATCTGCAATAATCAAACCACGTTAGCAAAAGCATACAATGATGTATACAACAAAAAGTCTAGACATATGAATCTTAGACATGACTACATAAGGAAATTAATCAAGGATAGAATAATTTCCTTAATCTATGTTAAGTTAATTGAAAATTTAGCGGATCCTTAACTAAACCTCTAAATAAAGATTTAGTGACGTCTGCTTCGAGTAGAATGGAGTTGAAAATCTTGAACTAAATGTCTATCAATGATAGCAACCCTACATGTCATTACTTATCAAGTAATTCACGGGTTCAAGGGGTAACTGATAAGTGTATTTTATACACTTATTCGGGGTCTAAAATATCGATATTTGGTAGTTATTTTGATAAACTGTATCCTAAATTGTTGTATTTTATGT
>CAIGRN010161805.1:0-18046 GCA_903798345.1 Fraxinus anomala | reverse complement strand
CATGGCTAAGGCTTTCGATAGAGTCCTTGGGACTACTTGTTAAAAGTGTTGAAATCGTTTGGATTTACCGACCCCTGGATATCTCTTATTAAGAATGCTATTAATTTGCCTCGGTTTTCTGTTAAAATTAATAATAGTTTCGTTGGTTTCTTCACTCCATCTCGTGGACTCAGGCAAGGTGACCCATTATCACCATTATTATTCATTCTCAATGAAGAGCCACTTAGTAGGGGCCTAAAAAAACTTCTGGCGGATGGTAGTACAGCTCCTTATCAAGTTCCATCTACATGCACTCCATATCACACCTTCTCTATACAGATGACCGTTTGGTGTTTACTAACTGCACTCGTCATAGCCTTAATAACTTGATGGGATTTCTTTGACGTTATGAAGCTATATCTGGGTAGTTAATTAATATGGATAAGAGTTCTTTCATAGTTCATAAACGTGTTACCGCTTCTAGAAAATGCATCATTGCATCTACAACAGGCTTAAAAGAAAATTCACTCCTTTTCACTTATCTTGGATCTCCTCTGCATTACGGCAAACCTATCTCTTCTATGTTCTCTCCCGTGCTTGATAAAATCAGGAAGAAATTAGTGGGATGGAAAGGTAAGCTCCTATCCATAGGTGGAAAACTCACTCTATTCAAGTCAGTACTAAGTTCCATACCTATCTACTTATTTTCTGTGGTCACTCCCCCCATAAAATTTGTTAAAAAAATTCATGCCCTCTTTGCTAATTTTTTTTTGGGAGAAACAGAAGAAGGTACTAAACACCATTGGATTTCTTGGAAAAACATTTATTTTCCACAAGAGGAAGGATGTCTGGGTGTTCGTAGTCTTTTTGATGTGATCCAGTCGCTTTAGTGCAAAATGGCATGGAGAATAATTACATCGCACTCACTCTAGGCTGATTTCATGTGCCAAAAGTATCTCATTCATCACCTTGACCTTGCTCACTTTCCTGCTAATATTAAAGATTCATCTTTTTGGAGGCATATTTCACATCATTTTCCATTCATTTTAGAGCACAGCAGATGGCTGATCCGCGATGGTAGTGCTCTATTTTGGTATGACAATTAGAGAGGCTTGGGTACTTTTGGCTTCACTTGGTTGGACCATCAACACCCCAAATCTAAGACTTCAAGACATAGTTTTAAATGGCAAATGGAACCTGGAAAAACTTTTTTATTTGGGCAGCTTACCTTTAGTGGAGGAAATAAAACGCTCCCAAGTTATGCTTCGCAGTGGTATAGATGAATTGATATGGCGCCCTTGCAGCAATGGTATATTTTCCACAAGCTCAGCCTGGTCCATTCTCATAAATACTAGATCTTCCTCTCTGCCTTATTTTGGAATCCTTCCATGCAATTAAAAATTTCAATTTTTTGGTGGCGCCTTTGGCATAATGTGGTCCCTGTGGATGAAGTGATTTGGTGCTATGGGGTTCCTATTGTCTCCAAGTGTCAATGTTGTTCACATGGTCATGCTGAAACTATAGATCATGTTTTTGCATCCAGCCCCAATATTTTGGAAAAATATTTGGAATTCGAATCCCTGTTAATATATCTTGGCGGTCTACCATGTTATTTTGGAATGCTCATTTGGAGGGTACAAGCAAGAACATCTTATGGCTAACCTTATTCCTCCTCTTTTCTCCTATGAGCTTTGGTTGGCCAGAAATTCTACGAGATTTAAAGATGAGCCCATAAACTTAAACAAAATCTATGTTAAGGTAAAAAGTTTGCTACGTGAAATGAATGTTATACTTAAACCAAAAAAATTGTCTCATTCATCATCTTTTTCCCAGGTTTTTCACATTCCTTTGGTACCAATTCGAGTAAAAGCCCTATTTTTGTCAAATGGTCCACTCCTAAACATGGTTATTATAAACTTAATATTGATGGGGCAAGTGCCGGAAATCCAAGCCTGTCTCGCTGCGGTGGATTGCTTCGGGATTGGCAATGGAAGGTTATTTTTGGGTTCTATCACTATCTCGGGGTTGGTATTAACACTTTAGCGGAGGTATCAACTTTTAAGATAGGCCTCCAAATATGCTATGCCCTTGGCATTGACAGAATCTTTATAGAAGCAGATTCTAATGTGGTGGTCCACTGGTTTCATCATCATGTTAACATACCCTGGTCTGTTCGTCTTATTTGGGAAGACATTTTGGAGCTTACTCATGTTATATCTATTAACATATCACATATTTTTCGGGAAGCAAACCAGGCGGCAGATTCTTTAGCACGTCTTGGAGCTCAATGTCATTATGACTTCTTAAAATCAATCTATAGTTTCCCGGTCCATACAATTGGTTGCATCCGTTTAGATAAATGTAATTTGCCTTATTTTCGCTTCTAGTAGTTGGAACTATTGTAAGGGAAGTAGTACTTCCTCTTTTACTGTTTTGCATTTTTCCTTTAACTCTTGTCTTCATTGTAAGGGAAGTAGTACTTCCTCATTTACTGCGTTCATTATCTCTGCATGTAACCACGGGTTTCCTCCACTACAAATGAGGGCATATTAATAAAATCCTGGAGGTACCGCCCTCCTTTCCCAAAAAAAAAAAAAAAGTTACGAAATAAGACGGAGTAAACTTAATTTCTATAAAATGAAGTGTAATTACTTGATTGAGTTAAATTGAAGGGCAATTATTTGAATTGACATTGAACAAAGCCACACTTTCTAATATTCGTTAAATTACCTTTGGGGCAACCCAATTTGTGGGGGTTGATTATACGGAAATTTTGATAAGCACAAATGAGGCTATGCAAAAATTAAAAACATAATCTTCAGTGATTATGTTGCACAATCAATTTGGTAGGATTTCTAAACTAAAGGATTCAATTGATATTTTTTGTTTGAAATATTTAAATACTCTCTATCACCTAAACCTATCCCTACAATTGTGTTTTTCCTCTCGACAAAACACACCGGTCAAAGATGTGAACTATTGAGAGCTCTAAAAATTGTTGCGGAAAATTGGAGCTATTTGACGAAAGGATGAATGTATGTAGTGAATTTTGTCGTATGACATGTGACAACCGCTACACTGTGACCTTAAATATAATGCATTCATGTAAATTTTTTAACTAACTTATGTTATTACTATTCAGAATTTACATAACATGCACATTGGAATTTAAACAATATTTCAATTCCCGCAAAGGATCCTCTTAGTGTTTAAAGGGAAACTGTGATAAAAATTATAGATGAATTCATTGAATAACAATTCTTGTTTGCAATCTATAGTTGTCCTATTGTCTAGCCTAAAATGAAAATCCATATAGGAAATAAAAATAAGATAACATGATTTTTCTTTTTTTGTGCTAGCAAGATAATAATTGTGTTGGTCCCACACTTAATCTTAACTCGGTCCAATATTTAATTAATCTAATTAATTAAACATGATTTATTAATTAATTAATCTGATTAATTGTTAATATGTAACACAATTAATTAATTGTCCAACACTTGTCTATTAATTAATAATTATATTTCATTCTTCTAGTTTTCCTTTCGTGGTGACCTATTAGGTTCCTGGTCACGATACTTAACGACATGAATTAATATTTTAATATAATCAAAATAAATAAATTAAAACACCCTTTTAATTTATCATTAATTCGCCTAGAGTAATTAATTTACATTTGTCGTCCTAAATTGACATCTAGCAATGTATCTGAGCAACACTATGATGAAAAAATGTCACATGATATGACAAACCAAAATTATTTGTTTACCGTGAAACTATAATCTATTCATCAATATGATCCGATCAATTACGAGATATGAAATATGTGAATCTCGATTATCGATCATATCTCTCATCTCACTATTAAGTTAATGGAAGTCGAAAATTCTTTTTGAGTTATAAGTACACATTGGCCAAATATTTCATTATCAACTTAATTGAATGAAATGTAGATCATAATCTCTTATTATCCAAGAGTGACGAATCCTCTATTCATCATTCACAACCTTAATATGAATTATGACATACCCAGATGATGTCATCCTAGTTATTCTTGACACGACAACATCCAACATCACCAAAGCATGACCATCCCCATACAAAACACTATAATACCTTAAGTTAAATGACCAATTCCTCTACTGAACGTTAGAGATTAACCACTGATACTCAGATAGTTATACGGGTGGAATCTCTCTAGTGGGTCTCCAATATGTTGTTTTTTAACAAAATATCCACATATTCATTTAAATGTCATTACATTTTAGCTTGTGAGATCAGTTACTCATTTCAAAAGTGATAAATGCCACACATGATAATGAGCTCATGAGTATGTCCCAAGACCTTTTAAATTTCAGCGCATGTGGTGTTCTTATGAGGGGCTACTACCTCTCATTAAAAAATTTTGGGAAAATGAGGTCATGGGTGTCCAATGGTCCGTGTGGGGTGCAAGTTTAGGGCTTTAAAAAAGGAGCTTAAAAGGTGGAATGTAGAGGTGTTTGGTCGGGTGAAGCAAGAAATGTCCAAACTGGAAAATCAAATGATGATGCTAGAAATTTCAGTCATACAAGAATATTCGGAGGATGTGGAAGCTGAGCTTATCAACTGTAGCAAACTCCATAATGAGTGGGTACAGCGGGAAGAGCTTTTATGGTGCCAAAAGGCGAGGATAAATTGGTTACAAGAGGATGATGCTTACACTAGATTTTTTCACGCATGTGTAAGGGACAAAGCCTCCAAGAAATCTGTTCAAAATATGATTTTGGATGATGGTCGCATACTTACATCAGTAGATACTATCCATACAGAGGCGGTACATTTTTTTCCAAAATTTGCTTATGGTTTCTCCCACCACGAAAGATACCGAAGCCCTAAATCTTATTCAACCATGTATTGGGGAAGCAGAATATGAAATGCTGTGTCGACTACCTACCATGGATGAGGTTCAAAAAACACTTTGGTCGATACCTATGGATAGCTCTCCCAGACCGGATGGATACACAGCTAGTTTTTTAAGATTTGCATGGGGTGTGGTCAAGATGGATTTGCTGGATATGGCTTTAGAATTCTTCAAGGGATGACCACTAACTACTTTGTTTGGAGCAACAAACCTGGTCTTGATCCCCAACCCTGAAAGTTTTGCACAGTATCACCCCATCAGTCTATGTTCGGTTCTATACAAAATCCTCAAAAAAAAATTTTGGTCATGCATTTGGCTCCACTGCTTGGGTTTCTTATCTCTAAGGAACAAGCTACTTTTATACCTAGGTAAAGTATTTTAGAAAATGTGGTTGTTGTTGGCATCATCATTAAATAGAAAAGTGAGGGGGTGGAAACATTATCTTAAAACTTGATATGACAAAGGCGTGTGACAGAGTGAATTGGGGTTTCGTTTTGGAGGTGCTGAGGAGGTTTGGATTCTCTCAACAATGGATAAACCTGATTTTTAATTGTATTTCTTCCCCATGGTTCTCGGTTATTCTGAATAGGTCAGCTAAAGGTTTCTTTCAAGCATCCTGTGGACTACAATAACGATATCCTCTATCCCCTTATTTGTTTATTCTAACAGAGGAGGTCTTCTCTTGAATGCTTAAACTCGCTTATTGGGCAAGATAAAACCTTATAAAATAGGTGGTTGTGTAATGGTTTCTCATCTCTTATATGCAGACAACATACTAATTTTCTCCAAAGCTGACAAGAGAATAGTTGAAATTTATTGCATGTGCTTAATACGCATGAGAATATTTCGGGACAACTGGTGAGCTTGACCAAATCTATGATTTTTTTCCTCAAAGCACATCAGTCTAATAAGGAGGAATGGTCTGTTGAACCTATCAAGTTTCGGTGAGGGCTCGTGGCTGTGCACATACTTGGGGGTGCCTCTTCACGAAGGGAGACTTACTATGGATATGCTAGAACCGATGTTGGCAAAGATTCAAAAAAAATTGGCCAGGTGGAAAGGTAAACTTTTATCCTTTGGAGGCAAAATTACTCTCATTAAACATGTTCTTAATAGCATGCCCATCCACATCCTATATGTCTTGAAAGTTTTTAAAAGGATTTTTAAAGAACTAAATAGAATGATTTCTGATAGTCTTTGGGGCTCGTTGCCCGAGTGTCACAAAAGAAAATTGGTTGCATGGATTAATATTTGTCTACCGGTGGAAGAAGGAGGTCTGGGGTTCCGAAACCTCATGGAAGTGCAAACATTTCTTTTAATGAAATTTATTTGGAAATTATTAAAAGGGGGCAGCTTATGGGCTGATTTCTTCAAAAGAAAATATTTGGCGGATAATCATCTTGCTATTATCCTACATAGTAACCAAGGTTCTCAATTTTGGAGGTCACTGTTGCACGGTACTCCGTTGGTGTTAAAACAAGAAAAAATGGTTATACGTAATGGAGAAGCTAGCTTCTGGTTCGACAACTGGTTGGGGTCAGGTCCTCTATCAGAAGAATATCAATTTAATGACCAGAAACTCCAAGTTAAGGATTTTCTGTGAGATATAGGATGGGATATGGAAAAGCTTCGAAACCTTATTGTTAATGATGGTGTTAAACAAATTATTGATGCTAATATTGTTCTTCGACCTGGAAGAGATGCGCTAATTTGGCAACCAAACAATGATGGGCTGTTCACTTATAAATCAGCATGGGAACTCATTCGGGCAAGAGGTGAAAAATGTGAATGGAAAAAATGGCTTTGGTCTTCACTAGTGGCCAAAAATATTTTCTTTTGTTAGTTGGTGAGCTTTGTGATCTAAGCTACCTGTTGACAGTAATATCCAAGCAGTGGGTATCAATTTAGCATCTAGATATAATTGTTGTACGGAACCATCATATGAAACGGAAGACCATGTCTTAAGCACGGGCGACTTGACTAAAGAGGTGTGGAGATTTTTTGCAGGGGCTTGCATTATTCCGTTCTCGGAGGCTAGTTGTTGGCAAGGAAAAATGGTATCATGGCAAGGAAAAATGGTATCAAGAGGTTCCGTAAAATTAAAGTGCCCGACAAGGAGATTCTGGAAAGATTAAGTGTCCAAATAGCCCCTATTTTCGTGGTAGTACCTCAGCTGGTGAGTTGGAAGAGACCAGGAAGTTGTACATTGAAACTGAATGTTGATGGGGGCTCAAATGGGAACCCAGGTGCTTTAGGAGGAAGCGGGCTGATTAGAGATAGTAGAGGTAGATTGATTTCCGATTTTGCTCACTACTATGGCGTGACAACCAACACTACGGCAGAGTCCCGTGCTCTTAGGGATGGATTGGCTATGTGCAAGGAACGGAGATGTGTGGATTTGGTGGTGGAATCAGATTCTACGTTGATGGTAAAATGGGCACAGGATGGACGATGCACTTGATGGTATTTGTAGGATTTATGGGAGGATATTATTTACGCCTTGATTGAAGCCACCTGTGTCAAGATAACACATATCTACAGGGAAAGAAATATGGTAGCAGATTACTTGGTAGAAACAGGAGCTACTGGTAACTCTTTCACCATCCAAGAAGGGGACAATGCTCCCCTTGGCCTTAGAGGAATTTTAAGGACCGACTCTTGGAATCTACTGAATATTAGATGTAAATGATTTATTTCCTTGTACCACGGTATTCCTCCGCCAAAAGTGAGGAAATTCTCAATAATAATACTTTTACTGAAAAAAAAAGTTTACAACCTAAATCGATCGAATTTAGGGCATAACACTTACAATTACTAATATAATTGTTGCGATTTGCTTCTAAATTTTATTGAATGATCAGTTTGCCTTTAGTGATTATGAGGATTTTTATACATGAGGAATGTTTTTCAAATTTCAAATAGTACCTTATGTAATTATTTTAGTGTTATTAATGATTACCATATTTGTTTTTAGTTATTAAAGGTGTGTTAATTGGAAATAATTAATATATGATATTAGTTAATTAGATTCACGTCCCATTAGTTGGATGGCAATTAGCAGTTTAATTCAACAAAAAACAATTTTTGTCTTAACATTCAGAACTTTGGTTCTTCCCTACTATAATATTAATTATGTTATTTAGATCAATATAGAAATAGTTTATCATTTTTTAACATATTTATTTAACATTTATGGTTTATTAAGTTTCTCAAAACAAAACACGTTTTTTATATAATGGCTTTAACAATTATGATTTCCTTAATTAAGACAATTATGATTTCCTTAAGACAAAAAATTACATGTACTATTATGTCTTTTTTGTCATGCTATTTTCATTTATTTAGTTATTTTTGTATTCTAAGTTACTGTACTTATTTTGAGTTAAAATCCTATTTTTCAACTTTTAGTCAATATTGCCGATAAAATTTGAACTTTATTTTTGGTACGTTAGATTACTAAAATTGTAAAAAATTACTTTTGAATATTACGAAAATTTGTATACTGATGTATATATATAAATACGTTATGAAGATTGTAATTATTAAAATGAAAAAATGAAAGATTTGAATATGATGAGCTTGAATTTATTTAGTGTTTATTTGTTTATGAAAGCACAACATGAAAGTATATAGTAACTTTTAATATACTAAGGACATTTATGTAACTTTATCTTAGTAGCATCAGCATTGTTACTGTCGTGATCAACCAAGGGATTATTCAATTTGCTACAGATTAGAAGTAAACTTAACATTGTGTTTATGTATATGTTACATTGTTAAATATATAAATGAGTTACCAAAATTGTTTTATGCGAGCATAATATTTCATGAATCCATCATTGACGAAGGTAAGATGATTCCTGTGGTGAGACACATTTAGTATGACACATTAAATATTGACTTCATTCTGAAATAAAGTTAACCATTAAATATGTGGTGTGATTACATAGGTTAATTGTACTTGCACGTTGATTATACTTACAAATAATATTTTCTATGAAATTGCTTTTAAAGATGTTTTAATATTTGGTTGTGTGTGGTTAAGATATCACGCGTGTTCACGTATTAGGGAAAAAAAACAATTCTATGTATTATGAATATCGGTTATTTCGATATAAGAAATTTATTTTTTTCTTGTAAATGCCAATCACTAAGATGTATGGGTGTTTTTATTTATTTATTTATTTTTTCTGTAGTTTAGTTTCTGAACAAAATGAAAGGCATATATGTAACTACTGTATAATTAGAAACTTATATAATTTTTTACTTTAATATACGGCATTTGAGAACAATTATGAAATATCAGGCATAATAGATATTAATTAATTAAGCTTCCGAAAAATCTTAATTAATTAAAATATTGGAACTTTTGTATTACTATCTTATACAGCACCCTATTCCACATATTCTCTCAATTGCATTTCTAAAATTATCAATTTCAAATCTAGTTGTCGGTGTCCGAGAAATATTTCAACAAATTTTAGCAAGTTGTAGAAATTAAAGCGTCCAGTCCGCTTTAGAATTTGTTCTCCTGCTGTTGAAAACTTTCTAGATCGCTTCAAGCATCCTAATTTTCACCCAATGAGAAATTAGGTGATTCCTCCAAGCATTGTAGATGCCAAGTTTTGAAAATGGTCCACTGACTGGATTATTAGGCACGCACCAGTCCGGTGGATTATGGTAGTTGCGTGTATGATCTTCACTTTTTGAGAATTCTCTTCAATCTTCCAAAGCCTCATAGAATGCTTTCTCTTCATGTTGTGGAAAGGAGGTGGTCTTGTAATAACTTGGTAGCTTTGGCCGGAGGAAAGTGTTTTTTTCAGAAAATTTTGAGCCAAATCCTCCTAAGTTGTGATGCACTAGGCTTGGTAGGACGATAGCTAATCACGTGCTTCTTCCTCGAAACTATGCATGAGTAGCCTTGTTTTGACTACATCATGTAACACTCAGCATATGAGGTATAATCAGTTATAGAATTTTTTATATATAAGAGCATGAGGATCTTCATCAACAGTCCCATTGAATATACAGGTGCCGGATCGCATCTTGTTTCACTGCGAGGTTTAGGTAGAACCATGAGTTACCCAAACAATCTGTCGTCGTCATTCACTTCTACAATTGGCATGACCTTTTTCTGAAGATAATCTACTGTAGGTATGCAAGATATATTCTTCGGTCCTTCGTCTATCATAATTATGTGAATCACAATTGTCCTCATTAGTTATAATTTTCCTTTCAATCTTTTTCTGTCTTTTCCATTGTTTATTGTTAAATGTGCGTTCAATTTCTAGATCAGCAACAACAAAATCTACCATGTTTAACCAATATGTCATGCACTGTGCACGACAGAGGAACCTAAAAGACCAAAAAAATGATTCGAATAATATAAAATTAACTAAAACACATAAAACAACTACCAATTATCAACAATGGCACCAAAAACTTGTTGTCAAGATCCTAATTAAATATCTGAATAAGTGCTAAAAATAACAAGTAAGTTTGATTTAAATTTTAACTAAAAACTAACGAAAGCAAATGAATGTTCAGTTGGATAATGTGGAAATGAATCGTTAGGACTTCCCAAATTCACTTTGCAATAGATCAAATTATCCTATTTTATTCGACTGCTTCTCTTGAATGAAGTCAAAACTACCTAACTATATGAACTCGCTATATCTCTGTTGATATTTTCAATATAATGAAGTCCATTAAATAGCACAAACTAAAGGAGTATACATGTAGCCCCGAGCTCTAGCGACCCGTGACACTACTAAAACCTTGAACTCGCATAATCATATATAAATTGTTCATAGAAGTGTTGAAATTAACTTGGACCAATAGCTTTAAGACTTCAGGGATCAGTTGTGAGACAGGAGAAAATTTATTTCTGTAAAACCGAGATTTTTACCTTTTAACACCTTTCTGAAAAAAAAAAAAATCCGTTTGGCAACAAAATGAAGTCCAAAATTTACAAATTTTGAACTGTAATCATATTACACCGTGGAGAATTACATGGCAAAGTTTCGTATAAAAATTCAATCCATAGATGTGCCAAAATGATTTTTAAATTGTGGACCGTATCTTTTCTTGGGTATGTTGGGGCATCTCTCGGGAAACATCAATAACTTGGGTTTTAGATGCTCAAAATTTGTGATTTCAAATCTAAGATCTAGATAACCCATATGGCTACTTCTCCAACTTGAATCACTTCAAAATTTGAAGTATTTTTGTTTGGGGGCTTTTTTAAACTTAAGTGCAGAAACTGAAAATTTATAAATATTCTAGCTTTGCAAACTCAAAACAACTAGATGAACCAAAAGGAAGTATCCTATCTTCATTGAACAAATTTCCATCAAACAATCTGTCTTTAAACATTGAAAATTTCTAAATCGAAATATACAGAAATTTAAAACATTTGTTCGAACATAAATGACTTAAACAACAACTTTGGGGTTAGACCAAGGCACTACTCACGTGATGTATCGCCATAAAGTATTTGGCATGAATAAAGTACTTTAAAAACTGTGACCACATAACATATTCATAGACAACATGTTAAATTTCAAAACTTATCTCCCTCATTTACTATGTCAAAAGGAGTAATGAGAGGTCAACATGCAGAAATTCTGGTATCTCTGTCCCAGTTTGCGCTAATGAACATAATAAATTCAGCAGTTATCTATTTGACGAAATTCGAATTCTTACACGCAGAGAATGAAGTGCTCCCAAGCATACTAATTTCACTCCAAAATACGAAATATGCATCATGTTATGACTTTTGAATCACTGAGAAAAATCTGAAATTCCGAAGATTTAGATGCTCAACGTGAGTTCAGTGTTCTACCCTCGGCTTAAAATACACAAGTAAAAGGACTTTTGAACCATACACTTGATAACATATAAAAGGACCAAGAATTTTTTACATCATCAACAACAACATGAGGATTTCAACTTGTCCAAACATTAAACTTCACAATCTCGGAAATATAAACTTAAGATGTACACATATTTGGACACAACAAGGAATTCTTAACCAAATAAAAAGAAAACTCTTGACAATTGGAACTGAACATGACGAAATCAAATTCTCTAAGTACATGCCATTCATACTGAGACATTGCACAATCTCCGATTATTATGAAAATGTTAGATAGGAATATGTATCTCAAAAAATACTCAGTAGATATGACTTGTGAAAAACGATCATATTTTTCCTTTTCCCCTTGAAGATTGAAAATATTAGTTTTCAAATTTAATATTTTGAAATTAAGTTCATGGCCGAAGTGCCTTGAAGGGCAGTGAGATAAAGCATCATGCCCATCAGAAAGGCTATATCTAGTAATGAACCATTTGACAAAGTATGTATCTGGATAGTCAAAATCGCTCTTTGTAGGGGAAGGATGGATTGTTTTTATCTCTAGAGTTGGATCTTAGCTAGGAAGCCAAAAGGGTGAGTTTCAAGAAATGTGGATGTTCATCAGCTTTAGTTTTCGCGAGAGACTAGCCAACTTTACCTAAAAAATTGTTGGCGTTAGTATAAAATATGTATTAAATACCTAAGAAACTACGCTACTATGAGGAAAAAAATCGCTCAAAGAATCAATTACTAAGTAAATTTAGGAGCCTAAATATGCAAGTTTGACAAATTCATCCCACAAAAATGTGCAGAATCGAAAAAGGCTTCTGAATTGTACTCATGGACGAAAGTTCGACAACCGAGCATGGCACTAATTGTAATTAAATGAATTACATAATTTCACCTTTAAACAAGCATATTAAATAATGTCACATAAATGGGTACTTTAGCATCACTGGTGCTAAAATTAAGGGTGTGTGTTGTGTTCTTTGAAGCTTTCTTCAAAAAAAGCAGACTTTTTTTGAAAATCCAAGATAAAGCACAAATTCAGGGCCAAATCAGGTTGCTGATGTGCAACCACAATGATTCTCCTATGGACAGACCACTGTATCCCGAGCAGCCATTACCCAAAGGAGCCACTCATAGGAAATGGGCGCTGAGAATGTGATGTAAATCAAAAAGAAAAATTAAATAATTTTCTCTTATAGAAGAAATATTAAACAAGTACATACAGCATCCCATCGTGACAAAAAAAGAATTATTTCTAACATTTAGGAAGTGTTGTAGTGACTCAATAGAATAGTAAATAAATTTTAAAGAGAAAATTTTGCCAAAATGAATTAAATGAATTTTTTTTCAGTGGCCACAACCCTCCCCATTTAAAATAATTTCATCCTTGAAATTTAACTTACTTGATTAATGAGACTAGGGTACTTAGCTAACATACCCTCTTTTATCTCCTAAGCAGCTTGTCTCTCCCGTGTCTACCTCATTAGGCTTCGAATGATGGCACTTTTCAGTTTCTTAGAACGTCACACCTTCTTCTGCAGAAACAACTGCAAGCGTTTCTTCGTAGGTTATATCATTTTGGATGTCCAATGACTGGATATTTAACCATATGACTTAGATCGTGGACATACCTTCTCAACATAGAAACGTGAAGTACGTCATACATTTTTGATAGCTCAGTTGGTAATGCCAAACAATATGTCATGTTTTCAATCTTCTCAAGGATCTCAAATGGGCCAATAAATTTCGATTTCAACATTCGCTTCTTCCCAAATCGTAGTATCCCTTTCATCGGGGCAACCTTAAGAAATATTTTCTCTTCAACCTCAAATTATAGTTCATTGTACAGATGGCTTGCCTAATCAACACTTGATCATCCCTATGATAGAGTCTTATGTGATCTTATAATCCAAGAGTAGTTATATTACCACGACAAAATTTATTTACTACATCACAATTAAATATATTTTCAATAAATTTACAATTATATTCCTAATTCAATGAAAACTAATATATATATATATATATATATATATATATATATATATATATATATATATATATATTGGTGTACTAATCATTCCAATATTACTCATTTTTTCCATCCTTTCCATCCATTCTGGATTTTTCTTATCCTTTCTCATTCTTTCTAATGTAGACTCCATGGACAATAACAAGTCCTCTCAGAAATCTCTGCACGCATTAATTAATATGGTACCTGCTAAAGAACTAGGACAAAAGATCTGAAATTCAGGTGTTCCTCCAATTTTGTCCAAGACACAAAAGGATTGTGCGGCTCCTTTGAAGCCTATAATTGCGACCACTTAATTTACCAGAAACCAATGCTGCACTTGAAGAAGATAATACACCCGTACAATACATATATTTTAGATGGGAAACCAATGCTGCACTTGAAGAGCCTTGTTATTCGTATCGTGAAATTATCTCCAAATCGAATTGTACGAACATGTGTAAGGAATCAAAAGCAGATCAAAACTTTTGGAGATTAAACAAATTGACAAATTAATTTACCTGTTGTATGAAGGTGGCAAAAAACTCGCAACTACACCAAAAAAAGAGAAAAAAAATTTGGTTTATGTTTGTGGTGTAGAAATAATTTATTTTATTATAAAGCTTATAAAACCCTAATTATGTAATTTTACTTAAGGTTATTTAAATAAATAAAGAATTACTAAAATTTGTGGGACACTTAATAAAATTTGTAGTGGTAATAATTACCCATAACCCAATCTGTTGAATGAACGGTAGGATGAAGTCTTATCTCCATATAACTCTTCAATGATGTTTGTCTGGAAAGATAACGATGTTCGGCCACTCGCGAATTGTATGAGATCATCGTCACCGTCAGGCAGATGGTGACAACATTGCTGTTGTAGGGTGATCAACTGCCACCACACATCTATCTTCCCCTAATATTCTTTAACGATTTTCTTATGTTCCCCTTTCTTGAGTTACACATAATTGCTAGCGCCTGTTTTATGTTCTTCTCAAATGTTGAATCTACCGTCTACAAATATTTAATTATTTTAAAATATAGTTTAAGTTGAAAGAGTGTTAAATTTTCTAAACAACTTGAAGAGAAAATTGTATATGATATATAGGTGGACCAACTGTTTATAATGTCGAGGCATACTTAGCCTCTGTTTGGTGTAAATTAAAAGTTGATAAAAAAATTTAAGGGATTCACAATGTATTTTACGGGATTCACAAAGCAACTTCCGCCTTAGCAGTAGCTGTAACAGCCTACAAGAATGCTGAATTATTTTTATTAAAATTTCATCACAAATTAATTTTTATTTTAATGTGAATTATTTTTCGAGTTTTAAATTTTGCATTTTTTTTTCTTTTTTCAGTTAATCATAACAAAAATGGAATGATAATAGAAATAGCAATATTGCAAAATAAAATTATTTAATCTACAAATGCTCAACCACAATGATATAATTGGCAAGATCTTGTAGGAGAATTACGTGCAGTTTGTGTTCGTGCATGTTCTTGCACGAAGGAAGTACATGTGATATTGACAATCAAAGCTAATTTTAAAATTGTTTACATTGTAAATATCTGAAAATCCCATTTCTTCCCCACTTTGACTCTTCTAACATTAGGAAGAATATGTGGTAATGACCTTTAATGAACCAGCATTTTATTCGAATGGGAAATGACCATGATTTTAAAATTTATTGTTTGCTGATAATTAATGAATGTTTTTTCTAAATATATATATATAGTTAATTCTTACAAGAATGTATCCTTTTTTTTTTGGTACAATTGGTTATCTATTTTCCTAATTCTCGTTACTTATTAAGTTTTTTGAGTTGTTTGATAAGTTTCGAAGACATTTAGAGAGATAAAAATGTCCCTAAAAAATCGTGTATCACCACCTTGAAGGCCATGGTTTGGATGAACTCTCTTGTTAAAGCAGTTTACATTGGAATAGATTCTCCTACGAACCACCTATAGATAATGTATTCTCCTCTCTTGCAGTTGCTGATATTATTGAGTTCCTTCATAGAGATCAGCGCTTAAGCAGAACTTGCTCAAATAAATTATTCTGGGGAGCAATTTTGTCACATTTGGATGATATCAGGGGCATATTGCCATTCCAAGATATTTTTAATGCCTGGTTATCATAAATTCTTGAAGAGAATGGTGAAAGGAGTGAACTATGTAGATTCTGTTTGCGATTTATTGAGTAAAGCTTCCACAGAACATGATTTGATTGGGATTAAAGAACATGAAGAAGATGATCGTATTTAAGTTCAAGACTTTCTAAATGTAAGCATTTAAACACAATTGAAACTCTGGATCCATATTGAAGAATTAAAAAGCTTGATATCACTATTCATGGAAAAACAGTTACATACATATGCACTTGTGCAAGTTGCATGCACGCAGTAGATTAGTTTCAACCAAGTTCTCAGCTCGCAAAGTTTTTCTTTTTCGATTGTTTTTCCAACACCAATTCCTGGAATCAATTGAAATTGCTGAAGGGCATGAACCTAGAGTGAAACAAACGTTAATGTGAAGCATTATATGTTGGAAGGAAACAAACAGGAAATCAATAGCTGGATTAGTTGAGATTCAGACACTCAAATTGGAAATCAAGGACGGACTTTTTTGAAATCCCAAATGAATGCAAAATCATGGTTCTGAGCTAAAGAAGAGGCAAGTAGGTAACCATAACCATAACCATGCCCATAAAATTTTGACTTATAAATAAATAGTGTATAGAGTGCTTGTAAGGAAAGAGGACCAGAAAATCACGCAAGTCAATAACAAAAACAATTTAAACATGCAAGGGACTGAGATGATCAGTCATCTCCTTGGGAAGAGAAACATATAAGATTTAGTTTCAAAGTTTTTCCTGAAATTTCAGTAATTAACTTCTACCTTAATTCGTTAATTATCAAAATTTCATAACAAAATTGAGGATTTGGCCTTTTGATTTAGAACATCTAATTACAGAAACAAATATCTAATTAGCCGGCTATTTTGAAATAAAAGAAATGTTCAAAGCATTTTGTATGTTTTCTTTTTGTGGATGTAGTAAAGGGTGAGTTTAGTTTTTATTTTGGAGAAGGCCGATGATTTTATTGTTTCAGTAAGGCTCTGAAATACATGGTTAATAATATATTATTAATCGCTTAACTATATTATCATGCAATGGACACTTGAATCATTGAGGCTTATGAATTATTTTCGGGTTTTTAACTTTGCAATTTTTTTCTTTTTCAATTAATTATTACAGAATGATAATAGAAATACCAATATTGCAAAATAAAGATATTTTATTTGATTACTACAAAAGGCTCAACCACAATGAAGAAATAAATGAACAAGATCTCGTAAAAAAATCACATCCAGTTTGTCTTTGTGCATGTTGTTGCACGAAGGAACGAGGTGCGATATTGACCATTAAATTCTGTTATAAATTTATTTAAATCATAAATATCCGGATTTCCATTTCTTCCCCCACTTTGATTCGTCTAACATTAGGAAGAACACGTGGTGCTTTAAAACATCGGTATTTTATCCTAATGGGAAATGACCATGATTCCAGAATTTATTGTTTGCTGATAATGAATGAATATTATTTGTGATATATAAAGCTAATTGTTTCAAGTACGTATATATATATATATTTCTTTCAATACAAATGGTTATCTATTCACCTAATTTTGCTTGCTTACGAGCTTTTCAAATTGTTTGGTAGGTTACTAAGACATTTAGAGAGAATAAAATGGTCCTAATAGATAGTATCATCACCTTCAAGGCTATGGTTTGGATGAACATACTAGTAAAAGTAGTTTGCATTGGAATAAATTCTCCTCCCTCACCCCATCTTCTCCTCCAAACCTAACCCTTCAATTCATCTCTTCCTTCTCTACATCTCTATCAATTCAATTCTGGCCCTACACTTTCCTTATTTATCTCTTATTAAAGATGTTGATTAATTCATGGCTTCCATCAACAAATTGATGGTGAAAACTAGCAAGAGTCATGACAATTTGAATGATTCATCCGCCTCGACCTCAGATATGGGGCAGAGGAACACTCCATCCAATAATTCATGGATTGAAATCTGAGGTGAGAGAATTGGAGTTGGATGCCTTGTTCGAGAAGTGCAAAAAACTTGACAACGCAACTTCATACCACAGCTGGAACTACGCCTTCATGTACTTCAAGAACATAGAAGGTGCAAAAGCTGCCAAACAACATCTACAAGGATACATCCTCTATGTAGTTCCTGTTAAAGGGAAATACAAAAACAGCTAACT
>CAIGRN010161790.1:0-15128 GCA_903798345.1 Fraxinus anomala | reverse complement strand
CCATAGTTTAAAGAGTCTAATAAACAAAAAGTCTATATTACCATAACCAAACCAAATTACTAGTAAAATGGCAATACTATCCTTCTAGCAATCTAAAACATAAACACAAAAATTTTCATCATCATAATTTTCTTTCTCGTTTACAATTGAAGTCCTTTTACTTTTGACACTTTTGACGCAATAATCCCTACACCTTCCACATATACAAGATTGAACACTAGTCAATAAATAATATAAAATTGATTAAAATAATCCATAGTGATCTACACACTACAAACCCGAGAGAACTTCCAAACAATAATCTATATAATATAACTATCAGACAAAAATGTTGAAGGATTAAAAATGTAAATGAAGTATATTAACTCCTAATCAAAGTTTGAAAAAAAAAAAAAAGGGTTCTTCAATTCATCGCCGCTTTTGCAACTTGGCATTTACTTCCAACTGATTTGGTGAACAAGGATTAATTTGAAATATGGTGGTTATATTATCATCACAATAAATATTTGGTATACCATAAATTTTTTATTTACTTAAATAACTATGAATAAATGACATAAATGTCTTATNTACTTAAATAACTATGAATAAATGACATAAATGTCTTATTTATTGTTCGCTCATATATTTATTCATTTAAACGCCATTTTCATACACAACAAAAGATATGTAATTCATATTTAAAGATACAAATGCAATGATTCATACAGGAAGAGATCCAAATTAAGATTCATACAATTGTGGTGGTTATATTATCACCACAATAAATGTTTTACCCTAATCATGATATGCATAAATTCTTGAAATGCAAGCATATGTAAAGTAATAGCCCGTCCAATTATTTTTCTTTATTTTTTTGTTTGATTAATTATCTTTCAATTAATTATGGCATTCCTATTATAAAATATTGTTACTTCTGAAATAATACACTATTATTTATCAATATTCTAGTTAGATTTTATTTGCTCTCGAAGAGCATAATTAAGTAAAATATAATATAAATTATGTTTTTACTCTTGAAGAGTAAATTCTTACACAAATTATTATTTCAAATAATAATATATTATTGCTCCAGAAGAGCATAACACTCCAATTCTATTCCAGAAGAATATTATTCGTAGATTTGTCTATTACAAATATTTTGATTTAATTTGCGCTCCTGAAAAAGCACAACCAGAAATTACATTTGTACTAAATGACTAAGTTGTTGATATTCCAGAAGAAACACAACTCACCTTATATATATATATATATCATTTTTTTCAAAACTCATTTTCAATCACACATTTTTAATAAAATAATTTTCCACATTAATCGAAAGTTTTTTCTTCTTTTTAAACATACATTCTTCCAAAATTATTATTCTAAAATGCTTTTTTCTCCAAAATGGGGCTCAAACAAGGGCTAAGTTTCTAAAATGTATGGTACAATTGAAACAAACATTGTATTGAACTAAAATTTCAATTATTGAATATATTATTGTTTGACACAATCAATTGGACCATCATTGAATCAATAATAATGTGAAATTGAGAATTCAAAGATCAATAAAAAAATCGAAGATTCTTCAACTCAATGAATTCATATATGATATTTGTTCTCTTTATCATTGATTATTAACCATCACTAGCCAAATAAAGACTGAATTTCATATATTTCTGAAAATTAATTAAGGTGATATATGGGGTCTCATCATCCTCTATGTTAACCATCTAGATATTATTTATATTTATTTGATTTGATACATATACTAGATGATTGCATAGTGTTCGCAATCTGAAGTTTGTAAAATTACTGTTCAAATTTTAAATTGTTAGCATAATCTTCACATTATACAATCTAGATTGCATGCCTTGTTAAATGCTAGTGATCCTAAATCTCAACATTTTTCATAAGTGTTAGTTGAGAATGGTTTAATATTTATCGCTTGTTAAACGCCTCCAATTAATTTAATTTAGAACAAAGTGGATCATATTTCTGTTTAGGAAATGTTATTACGCATCATGCCAACATCATAGTTCTCGTTGTTATAACTAGTTTATGCTCAGTATATATAAAATTGATAGTACAATATATTTAAAATTGATCAACCACAATGAATTGAGATGGAAAGTAAAAAAAAATGCTTAGAATAATGTGTAGTTTGAACTTTTATCCCAAACGTATGATATTTTATAACACTAAAAATGATTATCAATTTGATTGGACAGTTCTCTTAGTGTTAGATGGAGGAATTATGAAGTTGAAAATAATGTACAAATATATCATTATTCTCACAAAAAATAATCTGAACCAGAAGTTCGAAAGGTAATTTTTTAAGATGCATTTACTGACCATATAAATCAACGTCTCACACGTAAGTTTTAAATACTCCAATACGAATTGATGTCCTAGAAGGATAATTCGTTAGAATTAGGGAGAGGTTCTTGATGGTCCCATTAAGGAGGTATATGTTTTTTATGAGTATTTAGACATAACAAATTATAAAATTCCGGAAGAGGTACTGGTACCTTATATGTTAAAATTTGAGATATCTCCATAAGTTATGTCATTACGAAAAAAAAATAGATTTGAAACGAAAAAAATTGTTAACAACACTTGTGCATATGATGTACTGTATCATACTATGAATAGTGAGGAATCAAAATAAAAATGATGCTATCATCATCATACTATGAATAGCGATGAATCAAAATAAAAATGATGCTACCATACTAAAATTGAATTTACTAGGAAAACATGAAGTTCTTGGACGCGATCCTAGTAAAATTGAACTTAGTAGATAAACTTGAAAAGTTTGGATCTATAGTCTATGCGTACTTATGAGAAAATGAAAATGAAAAAAGTAAAGTCATAATATGAAATGTACGACTCTTTACATAATGAATTTCGCGAAAAATTGTATAAATTGAAAAGTTATCATGTGATGGATGTAATAAGACTCTACTTTGTTAGCGTGACAATGTATGAAATTTGATATGCTATAATAAATGTGATTATAGTCAACTTATCTCATATAAATTAATACTATCCTTGAAAGATTTAATACGTCTGAAGTACATAATTCAAGCAATATTATAATGAAAGAGAGTGAATATACGTATTCTTTTTCCCTTGATCAATGTTTTGTCTCATTGTGTTTTCCTTGCAAAGTTTTTAATGAGACCATTCTTGTAGCGTACTCAAAATAATAATGTACTTTTTCCTTCATTATGATTTTTCTCATATGATTTTTCCTAATAATGTTTTAATGATGCATATTCTTTGTATGATAAATGTTCATAATCTAAAAGATATTTATCCTCAAAATAATTTCTGATTTGTATGAGCCTCGAAAAAATCAACAAAAGCTATTTTCATAATCATGTTACTATAGTTATCAAAGATTGATAAAGACGGTGTTATGTGAAGATATTAATGTACAAGACAATGATAAATTGATACATTAATCAAAATTAGGGAGATCAGCTATACTCTTTTTCTTTCGATCAAGTTTTAATCTACTAGGTTTCTTGACAAGTTTTTAACGAGACAGCATTTTATTACTCCAAATTTTTTGCATCCTTCTTCATTTATTGGCATTTTTGTCTCATCGAATTTTTTGTCCAAACAAGGTTTCAATATATATTATTGTGTAAATAGTCATTCAAGGGTAAGTGTTGTAAATAGAGTAGTATTTGAATTTTTTTTTTTTTTTTCTCTGCAGTCCTAATCATTATGACTGTTATATGTCTTGTAGCTCTAATTCTTACCTATAAATATGAGATTTTGATTATTAATAAAACACACAAGTTTATTGATTTTCTCTTTTGTTCTCTCTTTTTCTCTTTAGTTTATAATGTGGCAATAATATAAATACCTTTTTAGTTTTTATTGGATTAAGACTATAATTGTAAATTTTTTGTAGTGCATTTATTAAAAATATTTTTTAATTGTAGTTTGATTATAATTTGATGTAGTAAGTAAAATTTGTGATGGTAATATAATTACCCTTAGGAATAGTGGTGGATGGTACAAAAAAATTAAAAAAAATAAAAAAAAAGTTTAGATTCTAGTTTGCTAATTTTCTTAATATAAGAATCAAAGCTCATATTTAAGTTAAATTTTACTGGAAGCCACGTTAATTTTGCTTAGAGTCCGTAATTAAGTTTTCATCTTCTTTCAATTAATGTTAATGAATATTTTGACCCAGAATTTTGTAAAAGTTTCTGTAAATTTTCCAAATTTCATTAAATTATATAAATGCATAAGAAACTTTATTTGATTTTTCGAGACTTTCAAATGTATTTGAAACGGAAATACAACTGTGTACATTTGAGAAGGATCGAAGCACTGCAGAAGTCTCTCCAGCGAATGGATTTTCAACTTTATGCTTGCCAACGTTAGCCTTAATGCTTGACTGGTAATAAGGTGTGAAGCCACCGTGGCCGGGAAGTTGGGCGTTACTTTTGGTCTTAAAGATTCATTTACACTCGCGCAACTCAAGGTTTAAACTTGATTTTGATCCATTATCTTTACTTCATTTTCTTAAAAATTATAAATAACAGAGAAAAATAATATTGATCGAAGAGAATTTCTTATTCGATATATTTGATTACAAAGAATATGCTGTACATACAAATAATTCCTACCATATTGACAAAGATTATAAGGAAATAAATAATGCACTATATTATACATTAATAGCAAACTCTATATAATATCAAAAGGGATAATGATATTAACACCACATTTTAATTGCAATTAAGGTTCTTAATCTTTGCTCATTATAATACGTATGTCCATAACTATTTTTATCTTATTCTTATCTTCAAACTTTTCATTAGTTAACACATTTTGTATTTGATAACAATTTTATATCCAAAAGTCCGTTGAAATGGCGTAAAATAACTTATTTTTCCATCATATTTTAGAAAAATAAATAAAAAAGTGCAAAAAAATATTTTCCCCTCATTTCAAAGCATAATAACAAAATATTTTTATATAAATTATCCATCAATGAAGAGACGTTAGTATTAATGGAAGGTTGAATATAAAATTTGACAAACAAAAGTTAAGGAAATTATTGCTACTACAAGCAATTATTGAGGAGTTTAATTGCAATTAAAATGTGGTGTATCAAAGATTGGAGCATGAATATTTGAAAACCCCCACTTGAACATATGACTCATGAAAAGTGACTTTCCAAGTCTCTCTAAACATGACAATACAGTTTGATGTGTTTTAATCTTTCGTGGCATACTAGGTTTGTAACTATACGTAATGCTGCTTGATCAACACAAAAGAGTGTTACTGTTTCTGTAAGATTAACTTATAAATCTTTGAAGAATACCTCGGCTGTATCAGTTCACATGTTATTGAAGCCATTGTCGTGTATTCTGCTTCTACAAAAGATCTTGACACTATAGTTGGCTTTTTTGTCTTCCAAGATACTAGAGAATTTCCCAAACAAACATAAAAACTAGCCACTGATCTTTTGGTGGTTGGACATAATGCCCAATTTGCATCACAAAACCCTTTGATTTTAAAACCATTTTGAGATGAGAAGAAAAGACCTTGACCAACTGCCCCATTATATATTGGGTTATGTTATGTGTACATAACCCATAACATAATGGACACATGGAGGTCTCTATTGGGGGGGGAGATTCGGGGCCAATAAGGGGTCTCCATGTGTTCATTATGGACACAATTATGAGAAATAATATGTCCCTTATATATTTTAGCATGCGAAATGCGACATCCAAGTGAGGTTTCCTTGGTTGTTTCATGATTGACTCAGCAAATTTATTGAGCATTGGATGTTGGTCTTGTTGTAATCAAATATATGAGCTTTCCCACAATTGTTTTTTATTGAGATATATTTTTCAGCATGTCTCCTTCTGTTTACTTTAGTTTAAGATTACGTTCCATTGGAGTTACAGGTGCCATGCCCAATAGTCTCTCTTCATCTAGCAAATCCAGTGCATACTTTCATTGTGAGATCTGAGAAGTCGGCAAATTAATGAGCACTTCTTGTCAATTGCAACTTCAAGATCACCATGAGTAAAGGCATTCTGGACATCCATTTGATACAAAAACTATTTGTTGGCTGGAACTAGGACTAGTAAACATAGTATTGTTGTGAGCTTTGTAATTGGTGCAAAGGTTTCCTTGTAGTCATTGCCTTCTATCTGGTTGTCTTCTTTGGCAACTAAGCGAGCTTTGTATCTTTCGATGTTTCGCGTTCAAGTAACAAAGTGAACTATTAGTCCGGGTCGATCCATCTAGGAATGTTTACTTTTAATTACACAACTCTAATCAATTTAATTCTAACAATGTGTATACAATAAGGTTCGATTTTAAAAATAATAAAAATACTATAAACTTTACAAAATAACAAATTTAAAATTAGAGAAAATTGGTAGAACAAAGTAGTTGGGATTTATGATTTCACTTAACTTTCACCTAATTAATTTTTCTACACGCAAATTAACAAATTACTCATTAAGTATGTTAGACCAAATTTTCTTATTTTAAATAATTAACTCTATCAAGCGAAATTAACCCTAATAAATTGATTTAACTTACTGTATCTCTATCTCGATTAAAATTCAATCAATTGGATTACTTTTTGTAAAAATAGGTCAATAGGTCACCTAGTGCTAGGAGTATATTTCGATTTCCATTAAGAACCTAGAGTATTTACTATTTGATTTAAAATACACAATATCCTCTCAAAGATTGTACAAATCACTCAAAACAATCATTTATTGGCCAAATAAATTAATAGCATGAAATTTAAAAAAATACACATAAAAATAAGTACTCTAACATAAAAGAGCAAATATTGAAATTAATAAAGTTAGGTTAAGCTCCCAACATAAAAAATTTAGCTCATTTTATATAAATAATAAAAAGGAGAAGATATATAGAAATACATTACAAATTGAAGAAAAAATGGATGAAATACAAGATTAAAGATGAAATCTGTCTTTTGGTTAGATTCTCGAAAGTTACGATGGTTTGGTCCTGATTTTTCTTCAAAATCTTCCCACTTTTTCTTGATTTTTCTCTCCCTTTGTATCCTATTTCTTCCCCATTTTTCTCCAAAACGTGTGTAAAATAAGGTTCTAATGAAGAATAGATGATGGAAATGGGCTTAAAACCTATTTTTTGTTTCGGTTTTTTAAAATAACTAAAAAGTGCCCCAGAAACTACTAAAAAAGGGCACCTAAATTTCTGAAATATTAAAAATGAGCTGTAATTTTTTTTTTTTTTAAAAAGACATCGGTGCACATGCGCCTGTTCCGCATTTGGGCAGTAGCCCAATTGTCTCACCAACCCCCACGCGGAGGCTTCCTCTTTTGTTCCTCTTGCAATTTAGTCCTCAAACAAATTGCACGCCAAGTTTCTCGATTTTGATCTTGTACAAATTGGCCCTTGGAATTTGACTTTTATTTTATTCATGCCATCCATAAATTGCATCAAATGTCCTTCACGTTTTAAAGATTGCACTTTGGTCCCCACATTAAGATTTTTGTGCGTTTTCAATCATTTTCTCTTCTTTTTGCATTGTTCTCTTTCAATTGGGAATTTTGACCTAAAAAGAAAATAATTATATAATTGTGAGTAGAAATTCGCTCAATTCATTAATAATAAATTCTTTTGGGCCTCCAGTAAGTATGTGAAAACACAATAATGTGAGCTTGGCAATTGGTGTGAAGGTTTTCCTGTAGTCCTTACCTTCTATCTGGTTGTATCCTTTGGCAGCAAAGCAAGCTTTGTATCTTTCGATGCTCCAATCTTCCTTGTGTTGCATTTTATACATCGATGACATCCTATTGGTTTCTTTCCCTTGGGTAAGGCTATGAAGGACCAAGTTACATTTTTTTTTTTCTAAAAGCTTGAATTTCAATATATATGGTTGCTTTCAATCATATGTAGCTTGAGTAAATTATCCGGTTCAACTGTTTGAGAAATGTTGGTAATTAAACTCTTATTAACGTGACTAGTTTGAACAAGAGACAGTGAGAAATAGGATACTTGGTCCCTTTGTTTACCTTAGCTACGAGTATGGAGTCTTGATTTGGATTGATTGCTGATACTTGGGAACACATGAAGTCTCTTAGCCAAAAAGAAGGTATTCAAATGAGATTTTCTAGATCAATTGGTAGTGTTTGATGGCTGTTCACAGTGTTGAGATGTTTTTAGAAAGCTATCTCAAATGAAGGTAAGTTGGGTGGTGTTGTGGTAGAGGGTGAAGAAGGTGATCGCGATGATGAATATAGTGAGGACTAGTCGACATGTGTATCCAGTGGTAAATGATTTGGGATGTGATCACAAAATAGAGGTAAGACTATGGTATCTGTAGCTTGTTGAATTGGAAAGGCTAGATAAGGAAAATTTGTCTCATGAAAAACAATGCTCAAACATAAAGGAGTTTAAGATTCTCTAAATCATACACTTTGTATGCTTTCTCGGCGAATGGGAAACCAAGAAAAATGCATCTCTTGGTTCTTGTATCAAATTTGTGTTCATGACTTGTGTTTGTAGCAGAACAAAGACAACCAAAAACTTTATAATATCTCTATGTGGGTAGCTTTTAATAAAAAATTTTGTTGTTAAATGAGGGTGTAAGCATCCGATTGATCGAGTAAACTGCATGCAGCACAATTTCACCCAAAAGTTTTATAGGCAAATTGGCCTGAAATCTAAGTGCCCTTGCTACATTGAAAATATGCATAGCTTCCTTTCCACAACCCTATTTTGTTGTAGGGTCCCAGTGCAAGGGTGTTAAAAAACTACCCCTTCACTATTAAAAAAAATCTAACATTGAAGAAAATTCCCAACCATTATCAACTCTTAATTATTTGACCTGACTATGATGTTGGGTTTTAGCAAGGTAAAAAATGATTTCAAGGTTGATTGTATTACGAATTTGTATTTCACAAGGTATACCCATGTAAGTCTTAAATAATCATCCACAATGGTTAAAAAATTACAGGCTCCCATAATCGAAGAAACTCTAAATGCACCCCATATATCAAAATGAATCATCTAAAAAATCTTATTGATTGAAATAGAACTCAAACTGAAAAGTAACATAGTCTGTTTTGCTAAAGGAAAAATTTCACAAACATTATTAAAGTCATGAACAGCTTCTGGAATTGAAAGAACAAGATGCTTCATAGGTAGTTTGGATGGGTGTTCAACCCTTTGATGTAAGTATTTGATGTGACTGAAGTGTTATTGGCTTGGATTCTTGGTTTATCATGTATTTGGCTCGAAAAATAGTATAGGCCTTCATTCACTCTCCCCAAACCAGTCATCTTCCTCGTTTCCAAGTCCTTAATCACACATAAATCAAGGTAAAAGGTAAAAGAACAATTCAACGTTTTTGTAAGTCTGCTAATTGACTACAAGTTGACAGTGAAGGTGGGGACATAATATATTCTAGATTTTTTTAGATTTGTATTTAGTGCCATATTGCCTTCTATCTTGATAGGGGTTCTAGCTCCAATAGACATTAAAACACTAGAATTAGCCGGTTTAGAGGGATTTAGTAATGAATGCATTGATAATATGTTCAATGGCTCTACTATCTAGTATCCAAATGTTTGACATATCCTGCTTATAATTGAAGGATAAACAAGTAATTGGTTTCTGACCTGCTAAATTTGCTTTAGGTTGTACGTTACCATCTTGAATGGATGTCATAATTTGCTCTCCTACCTCTTGATAAGTGAGGTTGGCTTTCGTAACTGCTTTCTCATTCTTCTTGTGGTATTTATGACCTGGCCACGAATGTCAAAAAAAAAGATATCCATTGTAATATTAGTGCCCTAACGTGGCTACAGTCCTGCTTCCCTTTGTTCTTCCCATGGTTGGAGGCATTCAGGCTGTACTTTCTTACAGTTACAACAATCGGCTATCAGATAACAACAACATCACATTGCTTTTCCTCCTATGAGACCATTGAATAAACTCTACCAATAGAAGAAAGAGGATGCATCAACAATATTTGACCTCTAATTGCTGATCAAGACTCATGGAGTCCCATTAAAATCTGCATCAATTTACTTCTCTGTTCCCTCTCGTCAATCTTCTTCTTTGCTTCACATTAACATGGTGTTATGTCATTGTAGGAGCCTAACTCTTCCATAGACCTCTGAACCTTGAAAAGTATGCCGATAGACAAGCCACCTTAGTTGAGAGAATTTTTTTTGTTCATTATGCTTGAAGAATCTTTCCTTCAAATCAAATTAGACTTCCGATGTGTTTTCTGTATAGATCATGTTGTTCTCCAAATTTAGATCAATCTAGTTCAGGATCCATGATAGTACTATGTAATTGCACCTTTGCCAATAAGCGAATTCTTGTCTGCCTTTGAAGGTTTCTTGATTGTGCCATAAATGGAATCCATTTTGTTTTTTACACTTAAGTGTAATGGTCATTGATCTGCACTAAGTTGAGTAATTATCTCCATTCAAGGGCTTTGTAACTAAAATTTCTCCAGGGTGATATGAAGCATGTTAGGTTTTGTGACTCAAATTCGGTCCAAATTAGTTATAGGGCTTCGCGTTGTGGAGTATTGGGAAACTTCTACTGTTTTATCCCATCAAGAAGGAAAAAAAAGGCGGATTGACGGCGTTGGACAGATGCCCTCTTATAGCTCGAGCGATAGGAGCAAAATTAGAACTGGGAGTTCGTCGCTCGTTTGTCGCTGAACTGTCGTTCAAACGACAGGCTGTTGTCCACTTCTCGCTCGAGCGACGGGCCGTAGATTTTTTTTCCTTCTTTTTCGATTTTACGCAATTTTTAACCTAGTTTCCATATTTTAGGTTAATTCTAGGGTTTGGATATGTCTCTTATAAATAGTATACTCTTTATTCAGTTTAGAGAGCTGAAGTTGAAGAAGTTGTATTTTCTCTCCATTGGTTGTTATTAATAAAATATTTGGTTTATCTGCCAATCTCATCTTCTTGTTTGCTTTCTTTTAAATTGCGATCTATACTTCATATCTCGCCATATCCCCTCCTCGAATTCCTAACAAGTGGTATCAGAGCGAGGTTCAATAGTTCCGCAGAGTAAGGATTTGATTGTTTAAATATTTTTTTGTTATCAATGGTTACCATGAAATATGATATTCCGATGTTGGATAGTAATACAAGATTTTCGTTGTGGCAAGTGAAAATGAGAGATATACTGGCGCAGATAGATTTGGATGATGCTTTGTTGGGATTTGATAGGATGTCTACAACTTGGACAATAGAGGAGAAGCAACGGAAGGATCACAATGCACTTTTGTAGATTCATTTTCATCTTCATCTATCTAACAACATTCTTTAGAACGTCTTGAAGGAAAATACATCAGCTGCATTGTCGTTGATACTTGAGCAATTGTACATGACCAAAAGTTTAAATGAAAGATCATTTGACTGTGTTTAAGGAGATCGTCACTGATCTAGAAACGTTAGAGGTAAAATATGATGAAGAGGACTTGGCCATAATCCTATCGTACTCACTGCTTAGTTCGTTTTCGTCATTCATGGACACGATTCTAATGAAGAAAGATCCGTAGAGGATATATAAATGGATTGCCAACACATGTCGATTGGGATCGAACAGAAGTATTTGTTAGGTTCTTGAGGACTTTCTATAAAATTACTTTAAAATTTAGTGGTTCGATGTAATTTCTAACTCTTTCTTTCAAGAAATATTTGAAATTCATGGAGAGGTTAATGAATTAGCTAAAGAGCCTAACACTTCGATAGGATCTATGGCAATTAGTATGCAGAAAAAAATATGATAAGTATTGGGCAATGTTGAAAAGTTTAATTAGTTGTTGTCCATTGCAACAGTTCTTGACCCAAGACGTTAGTTGTAACTTCTTTAAAAAAATATGATAAGTATTGGGGCAATGTTGAAAAGTTTAATCAGTTGTTGTCCATTGCAACAGTTCTTGACCCAAGATGTTAGTTGGAACTTCTTAAAATTGGGTTTGAACTAATTTACGATGTAGAAATTGTAAAAATGTTGTTAAAAAGAGTTAAAGAAACACTCTACAAGTTGTATGCATGCTATGAAGTCACTCTACCATCAGCTTCATCAAATGAGAGTACCAAAAGTAGTAGCCCAAGTCATTTACAACCAGATTTAGGTATATTTAAACCCATTCCTTCTATTTTTAAACCCTTACTTGTGCAAAACATGCAATCCGAGAGAAGTGATTTGGTTAATTATTTGTCTAACTGTTGTGAAGATTTGACCAATCCTAATTTTGACATATTACTTTAGTGGAAATTGAATGCGCACAAGTACAAAATTGTCTCTCAAATTGCCAAAGATATATTAGCAATTCAAATATCTACGGCCACTTTGGAGTAGGCATTTTTGATGAATGGTCGGATTCTTGATTCCTTTAGGAATTCATTGGATGCAAAGATAGTTGAGGCCTTAATATGTATGAAGAATTGGTTGTATAATAGCAAGGAATCTATAGTGATTCGTCAATGACTATACTTTAAATTTGTATTATCGTTCCCACAATGACTATACTTTAATGATTAATTTAATATTTCTAACTACTGTTTGACAAAAACAAACAAAAAAATTGTGAGTTGTTGTAATTTTTTATCTGATTACTTAAAAATAGCAGGATGCACGCAAAGATAGATTTAAGATTCAAATATAGAACGAGATATTAGGGCACAAAAATTTCATGTATTGATCACCTTTAAGTCTTAATTTAACATTTATAACCTAATATAGTGTTCGATTGAATTCTTCTATTTTTTTCAATTTACCCCTCTCAAGTTTTCATTGAATCTATTTAACTAATTCAATCATATATTTTTATGTGAATCAATTTTAGTTAAACAAAATATTAGTACTAAGAATTCATCTAACAACTACAATAATTAGTACATGTGTCTTTATACATTATACTAAATTACTGAATTTTACTATGTGGTCTAAATCTAAAACCCACTTCTTCGATTCATAAAAGATACAAAACCTTGTGAAGTGCCTTTAATAATCAATTGCAGAAGTGAATTTAATCATCACTTATCATTTCTCTAGGTGCTCCATATCGGTTGAAGATATACTTNAGATACAAAACCTTGTGAAGTGCCTTTAATAATCAATTGCAGAAGTGAATTTAATCATCACTTATCATTTCTCTAGGTGCTCCACATCGGTTGAAGATATACTTCTTTATAAAACTCACCACCACCTTCGCATCATTAGTGGGCAAGGCCTTGGCTTCCATCCATTTTGATATATAATCAACAACCATTGAGATGTATAGATTATTAAAGGGTGATGGAAATGGTCCCATAAAATCAATACCACATTTATCAATGATTGTCACCTCCAAAATGTTGTTTAGTAGCATCTCATGTCATGCTGATATATTCCCTGTTCGTTGACACCTATCACATGATCTGCAGAATCCGTGACAATCCTTAAATAAAGTTGGCCAAAAGAAATCTCATTGAAGCACCTTCGCTGCTATTTTTGTAGGACCAAAGTGTCCTCCTTAAACTGAGGTATAAACTTGTGATAAGATTGGCTTTATCTCATCTTTTGGTATGCATCTTCTGATTATTTGATCTACAGCTCTTTGGTAAAATTGTGGATCACCATAATAATAAAATTTGGCTTCATGTAGAAGCTTTTTCTTCTGTTGATAAGTAAGTTCTGGATCCACATAACTACTAGTTAAGTAGTTGACAATGTCTACATACCATGGTGTTTTATCCACATGTAACAATTGCTCATCTGAAAATATTTCATTGATGTCCACCTCATTTGACTCATGCGACTGTTCTAACCTCGATAAGTGATATGCTACTTGATTTTTTGTTCCCTTTTTATCACGAATTTCGATGTTAAACTTTTATAGTAACTGAAACCATCGAATCAACCCGGTTGGCATCCTTCTTCTCGAACAAGTATTTCAAGTCTGTATGGTCTGTATAAACTATCACCTTTGAACCGATCATATATGAGCAAAATTCGGTAAAGGCAAATACTATTGCTATCATCTTCTTTTCAATTGTTGCATAAATGATTTGAGCATCTGTCAAAGTTTTGTTGGCATAATAGATGACATGCAATATATTTTCCTTTCGTTGTCCCAGCACTGCTCTTATTGCATAATAGCTGGCATCACACATGAGCCTGAAAGGTAATTCCCAATCTGGTGCCACTATAACAAGTGCAGAAGTTAACTTTTCTTTCAAAGTGTTAAATGCATTTAAACACTCAGTAGGTTGCACAGATGTGATCTTTAAAAGTCCTAAATGAATCTTCTTTAAAACTCTGCATATCCCAAAAAGCTTTTGATTCCTTTAATTGAAGTAGGTGGCTGTAATTTTTCAGTCACTTCTATCTTGGAAATGTCAACCTCAATACTCTGTGAAGAGATCCTATGCCCCAACACTAATCATTCATTCCCCATAAAATGATATTTTTCCCAATTAAGCACCATATTCCTTTCTTTACATCTTTGTAAGACTAGAGATAGATATTCCAAGCAGTCATCAAAAGAATCTCCAAATACCTTGTACTTGTCCACCATTTCAGAGAATATGGCCATCATGCAGTGCTGAAAAGTTACAAGCGCGTTGCATAGATCAAAAGACATTCTCATGAAGGCAAAAATACTATATGGACACGTGAACATTATTTTTCCCTGATTTTCTGGAGCAATGGTTATTTGATTGTATCTTGAATATTCATCCACAAAGTAGTAATATGAGTGACCGGCTAGCCTTTCCAATATCTCATCAATGAAGGGCAATGGAAAGTAATTTTTTCTTGTGGCATTATTCAACTTTCTGTAATCGATACATACTCTCTGATAATATCACATTTAATACCTTTTTCACCTATTAATATTTACGTTTCTATGATTATTTGATACCTAAATGTAATAAGTATTTCTATATCTTGGTTTAGATTGCAAATGGGTGAAAACGGTGGAAAATTGAAGAAACAAGTGAAAAAATGACCGAAATGGAAGTTCAAGGACCAAGTTGCAAATAATCCATAGATGTGACGAACAATGGAATGAAGATTCGAAAGTGTTAGAGGTCAATTGGATGAAGAAATGAGCCAAAACATGATCACATATCAAC
>CAIGRN010161785.1:0-10082 GCA_903798345.1 Fraxinus anomala | reverse complement strand
ACCCAAAAGTTCATGCATTATATGAATGTCCATACCTGGACTTGGAGGACTATTGTGATACTAGTTTCTTTGTATCATTACATTATCACTGCTAGCATGTTACGACACTATTTTCACTACGTCAGTATATATGTCACGTTATCGACATCATCAACATATTGTTTCACTATAGCACCTACTATTACACTAATTGTGCAAGCATATGACATGCTATAATACATGATAGGCTTTTTGCATATTTTAACTTGAAGAGAGTTGATATGTCATTATTCACTTTATTGTCATGAGTAAATTGAATGATAGATGGACCCCAAATTTATTTTATATATGTGCAGTGGAGATATTATGTTGTATTATAGGTTGGTTTAGTCCATATTATAGAGGAGATGCTGCCGAAATTTTAACAAATTATATGTGACATCTTTCGAGGCAATCTGAAAGCCTTTGTTTATTCAGACTTGCATAGATACTTTCGAGGCAATTCGTAAGTCTTCACATATTTGAGATTGATATATATTTTCGAAGCAATTTGTAAGTCCTCATTTATTGGAGCTATTTATATTTCTGAGGCAATCTGTAAAACCTCGTCTACTTGACACCTATATATTGAAGTCCGACCCGTACATAAATGTACGACTCAGATTTAGGGGACAATTGTTCACTTATAAATTACGGGGCATCGACTATTCATTGGATTTGGCTTATTAAGCTGAACAATTTGCATCTTGAGCTCGGCCCATTATCCACGTCGTCCATTTACTTTTTCCTATATATGTGATTTCATTTACAATCAAGGTATGATTTCTAATACTATCCAAATTCCCTCTTCCTCTCTTGCACTTTCTTTTTCTCTCGTCCGGCCGTAGATTTGCCGTCGGAGTGCAAACGGTCGCTGGACTTTTTTCGACCGGTGGCCTTTGCCTTCTAACGGGTGTTCCAGTATGCAAGTGATGTCTACGTGGAGGGAAGGTGAAAGGGATTCTGTTGACGCATTTTTTGAGGTCAACAATATTTTCTAATCACATAAATGTGAAGAGTAAATTCCCCACATCTAGCAATAAGAGACTCCTTTGCTTCATTGATCATTATATCATTGATTCAACATTGAATGCCAAAAATTTGATTAATATTGAAGAAAATTCTCACAATGTTTTAATTTTTAATCCGAAAAATCCAACCAAAGAATGATGCTTGGATTTGCTTTCTAAACCTAATTCCTAACCAAAATAAAATAGTACTACACCCAGAAGTAATTATTCTCTTGTAAAATTAAATAAAAGACAATAATTAATTAAATGACCTAAACAAATAATAAAAGAGGACACTAAATAATACTTGAGCTTTTCTTTTGGACCACATAATCATTCTCCTCATTTTGAGAAATATTCATCATCGAGTTGCATAGTGTTTGTTTCCAACAATTCACACACTGAGGCAACGGAAAAAACATAACAAAAGTTATCTATTTGGAGGCTTGCCCATAATATAATCATCAATTCCTTAAAAGTATGCAAGGTGGTTTGATGCCAACCATGAATAGAAATTTCAAGAGTCTCGTGATAATTGTAAATATTACATTTATTTTAGCTAGTAGCATTTGAGAGTGATTAATATGAGTTTGATACTTGATTATGTTGTTTATTGATTATTTTGGGAAAAAAAACTCAATATTACACTTGAAATGATGATAAATTGACAAAAAAATGATTAAAGTTGGGCATATTTTGGAAGTTGGGGATCAATGGGTCACATTTGATAGTTGAAGGACCTTAATTGAAAAATCTAAGGCTCAATTTGAACAAAAAGAGGAAGCAGAAACCACATAGATCGAGTGAAAGTATAATTTTCAATAGTTTGAGATATCTTAATGTGACTAAAACTACTGTTCCTATTATCTTGGAACTCTATTTTAGACCTCAATTGAGGCATATAAATTGGAGATTTCCATTCAAACAAAAGAAGTGCTAGAGACACAATCTTGAAGCAAAATTATACATCCAAATACATTAAATTTTCAAGATTTATATCTTAATTTGGGATTTGAAGGTTGAAAAATACAAATTGTTCGGGAGATATACAAGCTTTGAAGAGAAAATTGATGGTCCATTGTCAAGAAATGGGTACCAAAGAACAACAATTGCTACTATTCTTTTCTTTATTCCTTATATTGAAGTATCGAACCCTTTAATGTTTTAGTCCTTTAGTTTCAACATTATGATAAACTAAATAATTAATTTTTAGGATGAATGATGAAGTTTAGGTTAATGTTCATTTAATTCAATTGATTTCATGCGAAGTTTGATTATGTATTAATTTCTTATTGTATGTTTAATTGACATTTAATTGTTTGATCACCTATTGTTGAATTTAAGGACAATAATGAGTTTGAAATTAGATTTATTTATCTAGTTCATAATAATAAGTAACATAGGTTTTGATAAGAGATCACAAGATACTTTAGATCTCATGCAATCATATTGGATTATTGTAATTTAATTCTTTTTATACGTGTAAGAATTTTCTTAGGAGTACACTAAATCTAAACATGCTAGTAGAGTTAGTTTTACTCGAGCTACTAATAGCTAAATTCTCCCCCTCTTCTAGTTTGAAGAAGCTTTGGGGACTCAAGGCAAATAGCCTTAGCGGATTCATTAAGCCTTTAATCGGATCACTAAAAAATCCAAGAAGAACTTTAAGAACAATGATTTGAATTTTGTGTAAACGGTTGGATGATTTTGATTTACAAGATTGAGATATGTCTGTTCTATATTTCAATTACAAAATATCTTCCTATTCACATGAAAAACTACTAACAAATATTTTCATTTTTAAAAATGTCAGGCGTCCAGCCTTGCCCTTATGTGCATGACCGCGTGCCCATGTGACCAGCAAAGAAAAAAACTTTGTTGGTCGCGACCAGTTCTGCACCAAAGTGCGTGCCCGTACGAGATTGCACACGACTATGACAACCCATTTCCTGGACTCTTCTATCCCATTTTCGACTCTCTTGCATCCTTCCTCATCCTAATCTCAAATATTTGAACAATTACAATAGCAATTTTGTATTTAAAAAGTCACATTGTCAAGAGACAGAGCTATAATTCAAGAATACAGCTAATGGATTGACCATAACACAAACCCATCATGTGTGGGTGGATTATAAGCATAAGAGAAAATAAAAAGTTTGTGAAGAGATACTTATTCTCTATCAAACTTATTAACATGAAACCAGCCTCCTCAAACATTCTCCAAGTCGTCAGACACGCTTGAAATTATATTGGCTATATTACACTGAAAGTGATTCCTCGACAAAATTGAGATTGTCTTGTTAATATATACTATATTCCTGGCAAGCAGTTAAGCTGAACAACTGAAAATCCATTATCAGACTGTTGGTGGTAATTTGGAAAAGGGAAATCGAAGCGAGAAGGGAACTTGCTTTAAAGAGAAAAAAGTTAATATGAAAATGATAAAAATGAATCTTCTGCACATTTTTTGCTGACAAGATAAGTCCAGATTGGTATAATAACCAGAGATCATCGATATAAGGGGAAAAAGGCAACATGATAATGACTATATTGAACAAAAAAGCTGAATAATTCCAGCATCTTGGTATGAATAGTAAAATTCTAAACAATATTGTAAGAATAAAAACTGAGCCCATAAATTGAAAACGAATACAAAGATCACCATGGTGAAAGAAGCATACACGAAAAACAACAAATAAATTTTTTATGCTTTTTTAGGAAAAATTATTTCATAAAGTGAAGCTTAATTATTAGCACCAAGAATTGGGATTAATTAACCATCAACAGGAGGGTTGTAAGGCGTGGCAACCAAGTAAAGGCTGTTTTTCCTCTGTACGCTTATTCCTGATACCTCGGTCATGTCAAGATCTTTAGGGTTCATTCCATTAGGAAGTTTCCAGTCAAAGTGATAGAGAAGTTGAGCTAAAGGAAGATCGATATTTGCCAAGCCAAAGTTAATGCCTGGACAAAACCTCCTTCCTGATCCAAACGGAAGATTTTCAAAGTTATTTCCTGTTCTCAAACCTCTCTGGCTTAAACTTTTCTGGTTCTACCCAATATTCTGGATCTCTTCCCAAAGCCCAGATATTAACCGTAACTCTTGCTTTGACGGGTTTAGTATACCTATCAACTTCACATTCTTCTCTGCATGCTCTTGGGAGTAAAGTAACGGCAGGGTGTATTCTAAAATTTTCCTTGATTATTAACTTTAGATATTTGAGTTTTTGAACGTCACTTTCCTCAATAGTCTTCTTCACTTTAAAAACTTGCCTTACTTCATCTTGTGCCTTTGCCATCACATCTGAATTTTTCATCAACTCTGCCATTGCCCAAACAAGTGTAGTGGATGAAGTTTCAGTTCCAGCAGTGAACATGTCCTGCAACAACACCAGCATATTAGTTTATGTTCCAATATTTACAAGGGTTTTATGGAAAACACAATTTTTATGGCAAAAATACTTACAAAATCATTGCTTTGATGTTGTCATCTGTAATAGGAACGTCAAGGTTCCCACCTTGTTGTAATCTTAGTAGAACGTCTACTATGTTGTTACCACCTAAATCTTCATTGTCTCTTTTCCCTGTTGCTAGGTTACGTTTATGCTCATCCACGATAACGTCAAGAATTGAATCAAGTTGACGGCGCATCTTTAACAATTTATGCTTATTCCAACTTATGAGCTGTAGAAACTTTAAGGAAGGGTAAAATTCAGCCAATTCAAACCCCCCAGCCAAAACTACTCCTTTCTTCATGAACATTATCAAAGTGTCTTGGTTTCTCAGTATCTCACCGAATGCTGCTCTGGTTGTGACGTTGCTTGTAAAAGAGAATATTTTTTCGGTGATATTGATTGGTTCACCATGAGATGACTGAATAGATTTTATTAGACTCGGCCGTATAGAGCTGAAGGACCGGATGTTTTTGTTACTTAAGAGCTCCATAATGCACAATTTTCGCATTTGCCTCCATTAGTCATTATATGGACTAAAGGCAAGATCCGTATAATCATACCATAGAGTTTTCATTCCAATACTTTCCGGCATATCGGCACAAGCAAGATCATTAACTGTGATCAACTTTTTAGCAATTTCACGTGAGGATATGACGATTGAGAAGATTTCACCGAGCTTCAGATGCATGATTGGGCCATATTTTTTAGCTAAATTGCGTAGCGATTCGTGTGGGAGGGCACCAGTCAAGAGGTGTAGATGTCCGAGCAAAGGTAGCTTCCGTGGACCAGGAGGCAATTATTGATGCTTCGGCTTCTTCCATCCCTTAATGAAGAAGGAGATGAAAGATATAAAAAGAAAGATACTAATGAAGTTAAATGAAAGAAGCTGGATCTCCATTATGCCGCTGGTCTTTTGGTTGTGAAGAAAATACAGGCACAATGTCTCTTATATAGTGCCAAAGAAATTACTCTATTATATATGTTCGAATTTGAATCAAAATTGACTTGCATTGGCATTTGGAATTGGCATCGGCATAGGCATATTTATCATACCACACAACCATGCGTTACAGAAATAAAGACTTATAATAAAAAAAAATTAGTAGAATCAAATAATTTTCAAATTTTGTGATACGTACATGAAAGAAAATGATTATTGAAAGGTTGCGATTGGTGATTTTTGAATGATTAAAGACAATGTTAAGTAAAAATAAGGTGACAAACTTTTATTGATTTATTTTAGGTTTGGACAAATAATTTCTACCGATTAAAGTAACTTATCAAATAAGCAAGAATCTGCAGTGCTTTTAATAAATTTATTGGTATAAGGTATATGGTTCTATCACTTCTAGAATGCAATAAGATACTTTATCATTTTATTCCTTATACGGTTTAAATATATCTAACAGCTCTTATTTATTTATTAAATTACAATCATAAAATTTTGGACGAACTACGTATTGATTTTCGTAGGTGTGTTTTCTATGTCACATAAATAAATAATATGATTAAACACTTTTAAAACAATCTTAGTCACTGGAATTATAGCATTGTTCATTTTGATCACCTAAATTGTTCACTAAAATTTCAGAAAAATACAAATGTGCTTAATGAATTGAACTTACCAAAGTTAAATCTCATTTAAGTAAATTATAGAGACTTCTCATAACGTTTATAATAATTACAGTCATAATCTAATTACTAAAACCTCCATGTCAGCCTAATTACTTCTTTTTACTTCGTTCTAATGCTATACAAATATTTGTTCTTTTCTTAACTTTAATTCAGAGAAAAATAAATTGTTTTTGCCTAAAAAAGATTATGATTATGCAATGTTTTGAAAATTGGACCAGACCGATATATTTAATTAAAAACATCAGGAACGGGTCTCAAATTCCGTCCAATCCTAATATAATAACCGGAAAAGGAAAAAAACCAATAAATAACCCCTTGAACAAGCCATGTTAACTAGGAACCGAAAAACCAGTCATGATTTTACCGGTTAACAAGGTTTTTATAAACAGAATATTTTAGCTTGGTAGATGCGCTCAATTGCATTGGTAGACCCAATTTTTGGTTTCCTTCCAAGAGCTGCTTTTAAGAGAAGACTCCTACACAATCTTCTTCATCTTCAGATGTGGAATAAAGTTGTAGCCTTTTGCAATTTTACATGTTTAATTGTTCACTTCATTCTCTCCCTTGAACAAGTCTTGGCCCGGTCCCAAAGCATAAACAATTTCAATTTGAACAAAGCTAATTATTTTGAACATATTAATAAATGTTGTAAGATAAATATTGATGACTATGTAGTCTTATCATGATTCATAGATAAGTCTTATTTACTTTAGATAGTCTATTTCATATAAATTGTAACTCTCATTTTAAATCTTATAAATACGAGTATTTTTCTCCATATTATTGGTCATTAATCATCACTAGCTCAATAGGGACTGAATTCCCTATATTTTTGAATATTGATTAGGGTGATATATGGGGCTCAATTATCCTCCACGTTGATCATCTAGATATTATATGTATCTAATAGATTTATAGATTTTTCTCCTAGCTATGGGGCCTTTCAGTCATTTAGGGAATGTGACAAATGGTGAAACCATATTGGTTGCTTTATAATTGATTTGGTTATGAATATCACGTTTGATTCATCAATCAATGTGTATTGTATTAATATCCTGTAGCCAACCTGGATGAAGAAAAGGTTCTCTAAGCTGGTGAGAACCATTTTTATATTTCTATTACTCTGGGTGATCAGAAGCTTTGCAGATAGTCAACTAAGCTCGCAAATTGATGAGCAGGCCTCATTTTATTCTTCTTTTGGTCGAACATTAACAAATAGTCCCTGAAGTCCAATTTGATTATTTATAATAAATCTAGGACTTGTTGTATTTTTGCGACTTTGTAAACTTATTTGTACATTCCTTTGTTGGTGGGAACTGACGTGGACCATATCGAAGGGACATGTCATGATTTGTTGTGCTCAAGAGGATGCTTATTTGTTGTGCTCAAGAGGCGCTTATTGATATTTGATGGCTACGATTATAAGGAGATTTTGAACAGTCAAGATCTATTATTGATTCGTTCGACGGTCTAAGTCTTTCATCCGAACTTATAAATATATTCTTCTTCTAGCGTTCCTATCATTTTCACTACTTCTGTGCCCTTATCTGATTTTTCAATGATACTATTGCTCGACGGTAGTTCTATTCTCCTTTGTTACCTTTAAAATTTTGCTTATTCAGGTACGTGTGTTATATTGTGTTTATGTCTTGTTTATTTTTTATGTCCCGTGATTATTTACACATGCTAATAAGAAGGGTTTGAGTGTGATTCAAGGTCATCTTTTCATGCTATAGAATTAGTGTTCTGAATATTTTCAATGGATATTGGGTTCAAACTTCCCTTTTTATATTGTTAGTTCTTTATGAAAAATGCTAACTTGAAATTAATTATTTTATTTGCACATGTATTCCCAGTATCCACATCTTCATGAAGATTGACTTTAATGCTGCCCCCAAGCACCAAAAAACTTTAGCTCCTCCTACTCCAAAAGACTTGGCCTCTAGGGTCTCCATCACCATTTAGGGATCCTTATAAGTAGAGAAGATGCCAAGCAGGTCTAAATCGGTTGCGAACCCTAAATCTTTATTTTTCCCTGCTATTAATGAGGAGCTGGACCCGATGGCATTGTTGGCACTTTATAATGTTACATGATTGGTGACTAAACTTTAAAAATTTCCTTATTTGTCATTGAACTTTACAAAATGTATAAAGGATGATAAAATTACATTTTGTAAGGTTGAGTGACTAATGGGGAAATTTCTAAGTTTACATTGATAGATGAGACTACGTTTTTTTTAAAAAAAATTTAGTGACTAATGGGAAAACTTTAAAAGTTCAATGACCTTCTAAAAATCTTTCGCAAAGTTTAGTGACTAATCAAGTAATTTATCAATATTTATGTTTTTAAGTTTTTTTCTTTCTTTTTTTCTGTTGCCTCTTTGATCTTGTAGAGGTCAGCGGACAACATTGTCGATTACCCCTGGACAAAATGCTAAACTTTTTTCTAAGTTTGACAATACTAGAGAGAATGAAATTGTGAGGTAGGATTACAAAAAAAAAAAAAAAAAAAACAATAGGAAAAGGAAAAGAAAAAGACTAAAATACATAAAGATTGGTTAATTACCTGATTGGTCTCTGAACTTTAGTGAACTTTAAAAGTAAAATATAATCTAATCCATCACTCATTCATTTAACTTGAAAACTTTTGAAATTCTCAGTGATGGGTGATATTACATTTTGTAAAGTTCAATAACTAACGAAAAAACTTTTGAAATTCAGCGACCTTCTAAAAACCTTTCACAAAGTTCGGTGATCAATCAGGTAATTATCTCCTTTAGAATGAATCCATCATAAGAAAACCATAAAATAAATTATTCAACAAATTTACTCTTCCTATGATGTTTAAAATTGAGATGAGATTTTTTGAGATTGTATTCTATTTTAAAGTTTTCTTGTGCTTCCAATTTCAAATTGGATAAATTATTTCGCTCTTGATGTCAGGCTTAGCTTCATCTTAATAAGTATGTATTTATATATTGTCAATGATAAAAATGCTATCTTACGAATTTAAAAAAAAAAAGAAAAAAGAAAAAAATTGCCATGCTTGAATTTCTTATTCAAAAATGACTAAGAAAGTGATCACTTATTTTTTTCAAAAAGCATCCAATGGATAAAATGAGTCATCCATTGTTGAGAAAAGTAGGAAATGTACTGTTAGGAATGTATNAAAAAGGAAAAAAATTGCCATGCTTGAATTTCTTATTAAAAAATGACTAAGAAAGTGATCACTTATTTTTTTCAAAAAGCATCCAATGGATAAAATGAGTCATCCATTGTTGAGAAAAGTAGGAAATGTACTGTTACGAATGTATATCACTTCGTTTAGACCCAAATATATGGAATTAACCAATAGAAAGTAATACGTTACTTTTTTAGTGTTTCTAGATGATTAAGATAAACACAATTTAAATCGTAAGTTAAACAATCACACAATATGGATCAAAAGCAATAAACAGAAAAAGTAAATCAACACCATAAATTGGTAAAGAAGGAAAGCCCATCGAAGTACTCTACATATGAATAAAAAAAACTTTGGGCGAACCTTGCCAAAACTATCCACAAGTAAAGATAACTTATAATTGGCTTAGACACAACTACACCTTGGTACATTTTGACCACCCAACTTGTAAATTATCGAAGAACTCTTCGATTGTGTGGCCTGCACTTTTCAACAACTCTAGACTTCTCTCGATATTGAATTGCGGCGATTCAAAATGCTTTGAAAATCTAACTCAAAGGACTACAATTCTTTTAAATTCGAATATTTTTAATGTGAAAAGTGTGTTTCAACTTGTGATTGAGCATTTGGAGCATGACTTATGTGGTTCTTTGACGCTACTTTGACTTTTAATTGCATCCCATTGATCATATGTGATCTCTTTGGATATATTTGAGCTCTTTGACTCCTTCAAAATTTATATTACCAATCCATTGACAATTTAATTATAACTCCATTACTTTAATT
>CAIGRN010161781.1:0-16077 GCA_903798345.1 Fraxinus anomala | reverse complement strand
ACAAAATCTAGAGTTTGACCTTGAGTTTTGTTAACAGTCATAGCAAAATAAGGACGCACTAGAAATCGAGTTCTTTTAAATGGCACTGACTATTTATCGCTTTCAAGTAGAATGAATGGAATCCTAGATAAAACACTTGTTTTCCACAAAATTCTCATGTTCCAATTTTAGCTAAAATCACATTTTGTTTAAAGTTACGACAAATAAGTCTAGTCCTGTTGCATAAACCTTTAGAATGATTAATATTTCTAAGCAACATAATTGGACAGTTTTTTCAGATCAAGTTTATATGGAGGGATACCATTCAGAGTTAAACCGTTTAAAAAATCTTCATGAATAAATCCTTCACTTTTATCAATGACTTCATCAAAATTAAAATATGTAAATTTGTCTTCTGGAATGTCTTTTAAGTAACATATTATTTATTAAATCTACATATTCATTTTTTGGGGTTAAAATAATTATATTCATCATAATATTTAAGTTGTCACCATATGTCTGAAAATTGGGAAACACAATCTTAATTAATTATCCCAATGATTTTAATTCATCTTCGAAATTGATAACGATATCTTGAGGAAGATTAATCATTTGGCATGAATGTTCTTTCTCAGAATAGTTATTTCCACTAAGAAGACCATGTAAACGTGCTGCTTCACGATAAGTAGACAGAATAACACAATTAATTGTTCTCAAATCTTCAAAAGATTTTGGACCTTAAATATGATTTAGTAACATTCGTAAAAAATATCTCACCCTCAGATGGATTAGCAGCGACTATTCTACCAATAACATTTTTCTATTTTTGAGGACTCCAAATTTATATGGATGCATTCCATACAAAATGTGTAAGAAATTCTTTGTAGAGTAAAGTTCTTGCCTTTTGATTTCACATATTCATTTTAAAAAATTCAGTTAACATTATCCAGTGAACAAAGTCTTTATTTTTAACTTCTGATAAATCATTTATCTCAATGTATGTAACTAACTGAGCATCTTTAGTATGTAACTATAAAGAAACTACTGTAGGAGACATAACAAATAAATCAAACTAAATATCCTCCACATAGCTTCAGGTGCAGGTATCTATGTAGTTTATTGGTAATTTATAATCTCATCAATAAAGTGCTCATTTTTTTCTTTATTCAGAGTAAAATGAATCCGATCATGTCCCTTATATACATACTTATATAAATATTTAACAGAAGAGCATATCTCTTCATTAATTGTGGCAATCATATTTAGCTAAAATGTAAGGATTATATGGTACAACCCATCTATTGTCTAATAAACAACCTCTTACTTTAACACTTACACCATCATTGCGACGCTTATAAAGTGGGTACGAATCATTACCTAACAAAGTATGTTGAATGTATTCTTTTGGATATTTATTTTTACATACATGATTGTTCTCCATGCAAATATTGTTAAGATTCAAATGCTTACAAGGATCATTCATCATATGTTTTACAACAGTAGTATTTAAGTGAGGGTATTCATTTCGGTATGGTATTTCATATACAACTTGTGAAGAGTTTCTAATCTTAAAACTTAGTTTCAGTATTAGGAGAAAATGAGCATGAGGTAATCCTCTTTTTTGGAATTCAATCACATAAACATATACAACTATAGGACCTAACAATTCTCTCTTAACCAAATCTATTTTTAGTTCTTCAAGCTTGGCATGAAATATGCGTACTAACAAATCTGGCCTATTTTGTATTTCATCATTGTGTTTTAATTCACGTTTTATTTCAGGCCAATTTGGATTACATGTCATTGTCAAAAATACATTAGATTTTCCATATCTCTTAACTAAAGGCATTACATCAATATATCTTTTAGTCATATTTCTAAGACCCCCAATAAATCAAACAGGCAAAACTATTGATTTGCCAATTTTATAACCTTTGTTCTCACCATTTTGTATACTGTCTAAAATTCCCTGATAAAGTTCAGCTCTTATAGCCTTTGATTATTGCGGAAAAAATCTAATCTTGCCGTTTTAATTTTAACATACATGTACACTACATATTGTTGTAAAAGTCTACCAGCATGTAGAAGCATAGATTTGTCTACAACTTGATTTGAATTTTGTAACAGTAATACTCTCAACACGATACATCCATTTGTTTCTTCCATGCCTTTACAACTACAAACAATAAAAAAACAACAAAAAAATCAAGAAAAACTATTCCCAAGATAAATACATTTATTTACTAAATAATAAATCACTATAACTATAATTAATAAAGTTTACCATGATCTTCTATTTTCAAAAGTTGATTCGCTGAATTCACATTATTAACGTCCACTAAATTTTGAGGGACACGAATGAATGGACTCTATCAATTGCATATGCATGCACCTAAGAAACTAATCAAGGAGAACCATAGAAGCTCTTACTTTTAAGAGCATGATCAATATCACGACCTTCCAGGTCACTCTTTTTAGCCCAAACTTTCTTAGAAGTAGAAGTGATTCTTGCTAACAGAGTCATCATCTCAGTTAAGTGGTTAACCTGATTGGCGATGAAGTTAACCTTGCTAGAAAAATCTTGACTTTTATTTCTAGTCACGAGTTGACGACATTTAGGTCTTGTGTGTCCCAGAGCCCCACAATGGTGACTGCAGAAATAAACCTAAGTTCAAATCTGCTTGAAGGTTGTTGTCGATATTTAGGACGAATGATTCTACGTTGTCTAGTAGGTCTTGATCTGAAGGCATTTGTGCCCTTGGGTTCAAGATTAATAGTATACCAAGCTTTGTTGGTAGCCAGGATGAACGTGGTCTTGGATGTACTTGCAGTAGTATTACCATTATGAACGTAACCCAGACCATGCCTATTTTCAGCAAGCTTGTTCATACCCACCAGATTATCAAGTTTCTACGTGCCACTCATGAAAGATTGGAGTTGAGTATTAGATTTTTCAAGATCACTTGTTAAGGATTTAACTTTGGCTTCCAAGTTCTTATTAACAAGTTTCAACTCATTCACATTTTTGGTAGAGTCCTGAAGGTCACCTATGAGTTTTTCTTTTTCTCTTTCAAGATCATTTACTTTTTTCAGTACTGTTTTATTGACATTTTTAATCTTAAGACTCTCCTCAAATAGTTCACGATAAGATTCGTGAATATCAGGTTCATCCTTTGATTCTTCCTCGAATTTTTCACTCTCTTCATCACTTTCAACCTTATAAATCTCCTTATCAGATTCAATCGTAGCTATTAATGTGAAGGTCATGAAATTTTGTTCATCCTCACCACTAGATGTATCACTCTGAGCACTTGAATCTGATTCATCATCACTCAAGGTCACTGCTAAAGCCTTACATCTTTCTTCATTTGAACTCTTTTTCAAGTTAGGACATTCATTCTTATAGTGATCGTAACCCTGACACTTATGGTATCTAACCGATTGAGGTTTCTTAATGGGAGTCCTATTACTCATCACCTTCTGAAATTTTTTAACAAAATAATCTATTTCGTGGTCCCTAAGCGTTTCAGTATCAGTTGACGCACTCTTTTCTTCTTTAAAAGTATTCATGTCTATGGATTTAACTTTTTTAGGTTGAGAAACGGTGAGTTCATAGGTTTGAAGGGATCCTTCTATCTGAACTGTATCTAAGTCTTTGCTTTCTTCAGTCGCAGTGATTTTAGGTCTAAACTTTTCAGGTAACGATCTAATGACTTTTCTAGCGATCTTCGACTCAGGAATCTTCGAATGAACTATGTCATTCAACTTCACATAGAAATCATCAAACGATTCATTGCCTTTCATTCTAATTTCTTCTAACCTAGATGTTAACATCTACAGTTTAGAATTTTTAACCGTTTTAGTTTCCTCGTATGTGGTTTCTAAGATGTTCTAAACTTCTTTATCAATCTTACACATCAAAACTCTCCTAAACTCTTCTATAGACACTGCCATGAATAGGGCATGAATGCACTTACTGTTCCATTTATACTCAACTAAGTCATCTTTAGTTTGAATGCTAATCCAAATACGTTCATCCAAAGGTTTAAGGAAGGCTCTCATTCGAATTTTCTAATAAGCATAGTTGTTTCAATCGAAAAATGGAGGCAAAGACAATTACTGACTCATCTAGAATTTATTAAGGGTTAGGAATCGAATTAAGGCATTGATACCAATTGAAAATACGTAGTTCGACCTTAACAATACCTAGAGGAATGGTGAATATGTGATTATGTGGAATTAAAATTACTTTACAATTAAATAACAAGAAGTCACAATTAATTATTTATTTTCTAGATGGGTAATCATGCAATTCATATTTTCCTATGTTGAATTACCGCAATTATAAAAGGAATAAATAACACAAAATTGATCATGAAGAAACTCAATTGGGTAAAAACTCGGAGCACTTTGCAAGTCAACAATCCACTATAAACGATTTATAACTTACAGTGTACCAGATTAGACGATGACATGTATTATCTGATCTCCTAACTGTAATTCCAACACCTCTACTTAACTCTGTGCAGCTGCACCAACTCCCAACCGTAGTTTCCAAAGCTCTCATGGATTGCGCTCTTCTGCAGCAATTTCTAACTTTGTGAAATCATCTATCTTCTGTGGATGCACAAAGAACACCGCGTTCTTCAACGACTAGAACTCCAGTCACCTCTTTTTGATCTTCAGAAACTCTGACAGATATAAAGGAAGCATCACTTTGGTATTTGGATTATGAATATGGTGTTTTCACTGCCAAAAGTCAATAACAAGACGAAGGTTGAACGCAAAATAGATGAAGATGATCTAAAAGAATATGTTTCTTTCAATGTTCAATCCCTGTAAAACTGTTCTGTGACGTTTGGATATTTATATGTAGGTTAAGGAATGAATGGACGGGACAAAAAACCTTTAAAAAACAAATTAAAAATTTCCCGAATGACACTGTTGCTTGAGCGAAGGGTGAACGACAGTCGAGTGACAGGTTGTCGCTCGAGCTAAGGATAGGCGACAGTCGAGCAATGAAATTTCTATTTTTTATGCTCGAGCCAAACTTTGCCGACAGTCTAGCGAAAATTCTCGCCGTTTTTCCATATTTCCCATTCTCGAACCCTATACCTAAAATATCAGAACTTTCACTAATTGCAGACTACTCCTTGACTTTTTACAACATATCAATTTTAGTTTTTTTTGTTCATAGACTTGCCAAATACATTAAATACCTAACAAGAATATCTCAGAAACAATTGTGTGTGCCTTCTTTCTGTTCTACTCTCGGAATTGGTTGGTTTCACATATTGCCTATCTCGTAGTTCATCCGTGAATATACAGGGAAAGTGGATGAATTAATCAAGGACAAAATTGAGTCTCTTAAAGAAGAGAAGGCTAAAGAAAATGATATTATTAAACAACAGGTATATATTCCAGGAACCTAAATTTTTATCGTGGCTTTCACTCATAAGACACATCTGATATGTATCTTTGAATAGGATTTGATATAGTGGAGTAATAATTCACACCCCAAGCTCATCTTGGGCACTAGGACATTTTTTCTTTTATGATAATAAATAACAGAATTAACTGTTAATCCTAGCAATCGTCGCATCTTCTGTCTAACCCTAGCAATCTCTGGGGATCGATTATACTTTCATTTTGTTATATTTCACTTGCACCTATGGATTCATTTTACACTTGGGCATCGGATCTAGTTTGATGCTTAAATCTCTTCGATGCCCCCAATAATGCGAGTTTTGAAATTTTGAATGTCATCTCCGATTAATTTATTAGAAATTAGAAATTTCAAAAAACAAATTTTAGTTTATTGTTTCTTGCAGAATATGTATGCCCAGTTGCTGCCTCTTGCTTTGCATGCACCGCCTATGCTGGGCATGGGAAGTGCTGGGATGGGAGGCGGGTTCGCTGCGCCATTTCTACTCATGCCTCCAATGGGATCTTACTGACATGTGGACGATTTCATTAGTGGAAATTAATATTACACTTGTTAAAAAGTAGTTCGAAAAGGATCATAACATTGATTTGGGGTTTCCCTATTTTTTCCTATTTGATCCACTCCTCTTTCGCTTTAATCAGAAGCTGTTGGCAGACGAAATATTAAAAAAATTGTCATTTGGACCATCGTCTATCATAGTGGATATATTTCTTTGCAATATTCCTTGGTAGTAATCATTTTTGCAGCAGTAGGCGACAGGCCGAGGTAATCTGTAAGCAAATGTCCAAGTCATTTTGTACCTGTTGGTTTTTCCTGTTTATTTGATTTCACGTCTGAGGCTTATTAGCACAAAATGTTCTTACATTTGGCCTTTAATGTGAAAAACGTTCCTAAGTTTAAAATTTTTACATTTTTACCCTTATTTTTTACATTTCATTGTGGAAAACGTCATTTTTATCAATTTTTATTCAATTTCTCAATTAAAAATTGTTAAATAACAAATATACCATTCTATTTAAATAAAACAAAAAGGAAAGAAAAGGAAAATAAAAAACAAACTGCAATTATACTCTCAATTTTTTCAAAAAGGTACAAATAAATCTCAAATATATTAAATTAAAAGTCAAAAAAGAAAAAACAATCATCCTCTTCTTTTCCCCTCTCCCACCCCACCCCACCCCATCCCATCCCTACCCCTCACCCTCGCCACAAAATTAGTCTAGAAAATAGAATCCCCATTGGCGCTAATACTAGGAAAGCCACTGGTCACCACCAAACCTATAACCACTCCCTCCGCCTTTGGGCTAGAACTTTTTGATTGTACTCTGTTATGTGAGTTCTTCGAATCCAGTACTCTGTTCTCCTGTTCTAAAAGAGGAAGGACTGACTTCCTTGTTGATTCTTCAGTGACTGAATTTGCAAAGTTTCATCCAAAAAGTGACTCCGTAGCGTCCTCATTTAACCTGCAAGATAAGAATTGCTTAGTAAGAAATTGCAGTCTTTAGTAAAAGAATGCATAGCATTCTACTTACTGGAAGGAGCTTGACTTTATGTGGTCCCAAACTGTGGCTCGATTTGAGGTTGCTCATAGTTTGTCCCAACGCAAAGGCTTCAACTTGGGTTTTGATCCATCCTTATCATCATCATCATCATCTAATTTACTCGACGTACTGAGACCTTTATTAATTTCTTTAACTGGACTTCTCCTTTCAATCCCTGGGCTTGCTTTTGAGCTAGAACTTTTTGATTGTGGTATAACTGGTTTTTTAGGAACCGACGGTTTATTTGTTTCCATAGCCCCCAATTTTCTTGGTATTGGAAAAAAAGGCGACTGGGATGACGGAGGTGGAGGTAGAGGTGGAGGTGTGGGTTTCGTGGTGATGGTGAGGGGTGATGACGGGGGTGGGAGATGGGAAAAGAAGAAGATTGTTTTTTTCTTTTTTGACTCTTTAATTTAATATATTTTGGATTTATTTGTACCTTTTTGAAAAATTTGAGAGTATGATTACAATTTGTTCTTTATTTCCTTTCCTTTTCTTTTTGTTTTACGTAAATACGAGGACATATTTGTTATTTAATAATTTTTAATTGAGAAATTGAATAAAAATTGATGAAAATGTCGTTCTCCACAATGAAACATAAAAATATGGGTGAAAATGCAAAAAATTTAAACATAGGAACGTTTTTCACACTAACCAAGCGTAAAGACGTTTTGTGCTAATAAGCCTTTATCTAATTCAGATGCTTTTGTTTGTGGTTATTCCTCTTCTTATCGTTACTGAGTCCTGAGCTACGGATACAAAATAATTTCATATTAATTACATTTTTATGAAAATTAATTTCTTATTTTAAAAAAATAAAAAATTAGATTGGTCTAAAATATTTACTACAAAATGGAACTTAAAAGAAATATAAGCTTTAAACCTTTGACGCTAACTTTATTGTATTTAGTGTTATATCAATATTATTTTAATTATCTAAACTTAGATTATAAATGTTAAGACTTGAGAGTATTAGAAATATAAATTAGAGAGAATTCTACCAAATCAAATGAATTGAAATATTAAATGAAATTTTATTTCGTTTCCTAAATTATTATAAAATGTGCATTTATGTTGATTTTTAATTATTTGTCATATGTATTTGCAAAATATATAACTTGTTTAAAAAATAATCATATCGATAAATTTTTAAGTTTATAACAATATCGATAGGGAGCCGTTATTTACCTCCACAAAAGTTATATTTATCCCTATTAAAAGTTTAAATTTTTTAAAAATACTATTTTCATCCACGTCACTTTTTAATATTGTCCTTATTAAATTCATTCACTTTTATATATCAATCCCACTCTAAATCTATCCCTATTACAATTTCAAATTTTTTAAAGAACACTATATTCATCCCCATTATACATAACATCAATCTTCTCACAATACAATAATTAATTCTATAGACAAAAATTATAAGATGGGATTCCATAAACAATGAACTCCTATAATCACTGCCACCCTCAATGTGACATAAATTCTATTATTTTATTAGAATCGAACATAATAATTTGAAAGGACTTGTAGCATTTATTTCATTAAAGGGAAAAAATTGATCAAAGAAATTGGTCTTTTGTTGACCACCATAAAAAAATGACAATGAGGTAATTCTCTATAAAATATTGAAAAACAAGTTAATATTTCGAGGTGGTTGGATTAATATTTTGCCAATCTTTTGTTGATGTAAAAATAGGGGTGTCAATTTGGTTTACCGGCTCATGCGGCCCATGGCTCGGCTCGGCTCGGCTCGGCTCAGCTCAGCACGGAAAAAGCCCAAACAAGCATGGCCTGTGGCTCGGAAGAATCAAGCCGAAGGTCGGGCTGAGCCCCATTTTGGGGCGTCGACTTGAGCCCAAGTCAGTTCGTGTCACGGGCCATTTTCATCCTTTAAATAGTCGAGCCTAAAAAAAATTAATAAAAACAAATGTCTACAAATATATATTAATTAACAGTCAGCTATGTGCTGCCTATTACGCCAAGGCAAATGAGCTGCTAAATGACAAGTAGCTGTTGTATTCAAATTTGAAATTCAAAGTTGGTTAAAATGGATATAAATATGAGGTAAAAATTTTGAATTTCATATTAATTTACTTCAATCAATTTTAACTTGCAGTATTTTAGTTTCAACTTCAATCTCCATTTTTTAATAACTATAGCAAAAGGGGAAAGTGAAGAGAAGAAAGAAATGAGGGACAAAAGATAGAAGAATAGGTGAAATTAAGGGGTTTCCAGCTAGATACCACATGCAGTCCATGGACTCACAATTTAAGTCCCCGTATGGTTTAATTAAAAATCAATTTTGAAAAAAAAAATTGATAAAATGTATGATTGAAAAGTTGGTTAAAGTTGTGGGTGCGATTGATAATGAGTTTGAGGAAAAATAAATTTAAAAATTTGGGACCGACTAAAATAAATTATAGTGAAAAAGGGAAAACCTAGTCATGTGCCTAATAACTAGTCAAGTTGAGCTCAATAAATAAGGTTAATGAAATTGAAATTTAATAACATGTTGATCTACTTATATACTTCATGGATGGAATAAAAATATCGTCTAGAAGTTTTCCCTTAATCATGTTATTTCTATTCTGTCACTTCTCTTATTCAAATCTTATAAACTTTTCTTGATTATAAAGTGATTATTTAAGTCAAATGAATGTGGTAAGAGAAAAGCTCCCATGATCTCACTTGCAGAGGGAAGGGTCTCACTTGACCCCACAATTTTTGGGCAATTTTTTCAATTTTTTTTTTAATTATTTTTTTTCAATTTTTTGACAAAATCATAACAAATCTAGCATTTTCTCTCACTCTCTCATGAATCTCTCCCTTTTCCCTATTATCCAAACTCTAACCTTTCTAATTATTCAAACTTTGTCTATAATTATTCCACAAATTACAACATCTACTACGAATCCTCACTTCCCAAGCAAATTTTCTACATTCTTTGCCACCAATTTGTTCTAAAACTAATGCAAAGTGACTGTCATTACAATACCATCGACATCATTTACCATTGCAATTTCAGCATCACATTCAGTCTCCGAACCCTACGGACATTATAATGGATTACAATGAAGAGGAATAGTCCCACGAAATGTATTGTTAATAGAAGCGTAATAGTTGTGACTGTGTGATTCAAATTAATGTTTGACCGTGATTTCAAATTATAAGGAACTCATAATTTTTTCCAAACATGCACATTGCTTATAAATGATTCACCACTTATTTAACATTGTTACCTAGCATTGTTATCATTTCATTATTGGTGGTGAAGATGCAACCTCTTTTGAAATTGTGAGGTGTAAAAGATCTAATTTCTCATCTAACCTTTAGTTCGGATACTATTTCAATGATCACATTTCCATTAATTGGTGGAATTTGTAATAACTTTTACCATATTGCCTCTTACAATTTTGAATTCAACTGCGGAAAATATTGATTTTTTTGTAGTTTAACTTGTATAGTATAATGTCCTAAAAGTACCTTTTCATGGGGGCAAGAAACATCAAGTCTTTTCGAAGTGAACGTAAGTGATTTTAGCATTATTGTTAAGAGTCTTGCACGCAATGAAAATAAATTTGATGATGAGGCTATGATTTTGTCGAATTCATTATGATGTATTATATGAATTATTATAATAATATGGGTGATACATGTAATTTTCTCTAGCCGTAAAAAGTTTGGATCACTGGCCTATTTTCATTTATCTAGAAAGAATATTTAAACCATGTTTGATTTCAATGAAAAATTTAATTAAAATCTAAGTTGAAGTAAAAAATTTTTAATCTCATATTTTAGGAGATTCATATTTTTTCAACCACCAATTCCAATCGGAAGGATCAGTTTTTACAGGAAACTTGGTTGTGTTGTGTATATCGATGCCTCTAATTTTTTGTTTCTTTTCCTTTTCAGTTTTGTTAGGTTTTTAGTGTTGGCGATTATGTGGACAAAAGGACTAAGTTGTAATGTGTTGTAAAAGTCAAGAACCTATGATGCAATTTGTACAAGTTGAGTTATGAGGTATAGGGTTCGAATATAAAAAGAGGAGAAACACATCGTCGTATTTTCGCTAGCCTATCACCTGGGCACTACTCGAGCGATAAAAATTGAATGTCTGTCACCCATCCGTCGTTGAGCTCTTGCTCGAGCGACAGTGTGTCGCTCGCATGTCGCCAGCTTCTCGTTCTAGCGACGGGTCGATTCGAAAAACTCTAAGTTAATATTTTGAAGTGTTTTTTCCTGCCCATTCAACCTAATTACCCTCTCCTATAAATATCCAAGTCATTGGAAATTTGTGTGGTTGATTATTATTCCTTTGCCTGATAACATTCTTTAGAGATCCAAAAACACATTCCTTCTTTGAGTTTAATTATTTTGATTCTTGAGATTATTCAACCACACTTTGGGAAAATATTTTTGGGAAAATATCAAATTGAAGAATCCAAAACACCTACTTCCTAAATATCCTTCGGAAGTTAATTTCTCAGTTGAAATTAAGAGGTTGCTATAGGGTGAGAGATGTTGGACTACAAGCGCAGGAAGAAGAACATAAATAGGTGATTCCTGGGTATCCACTTGGAAGGGACGTGTGTAGAAGATTGTGAGTGAAATTCACAGTAGATCTTGGAAGTTATAGAAGGTAGATCGGGAGATCTAGCAGGTTGGCTAGATAGTATCTACGGCAGCAGATCGTAAGTCTGGAATGAGCAGCAGATCTTGGAGTTGCAGGATTTACAACAGCTAGTGGAACTAGTTTGAATTGAACTGTAACACACATTGTCTATAGTGGAGGTAACTGGCTTGGTCTCAGAGTTTTTACCCAGTTAGGGTTTCTCCATCATCATGTCGTTAATTGTTATTTGTTGCTTTTTTCATTACTATGGTATTCAAAGTTAGGGAATTGACTTGTTTGATTAACCATCTAGAAACAATTAAAGATGACTTGTTACTTTTGATTGATTAATTCCGCACGTAGGGTCAAAATTAAAAATGGGTAATTAATAACCATTCGGTAATATAGTAGTCGTTAATTTGGTAATCCCTAACTCTCAATTGGTATCAGAGCCCAAATTTGTTCATTGACCTATATTATCTAGATGAGTAGTTCATTATCTGTTCCGCCTTATTTTGATGACAGTAATTATGTCTACTGGAAGGTTAGGATGAGAGCCCTTTTGAAATCTATGGATGAGCGCATATGACTGAGTGTTGTGAATGGTTGGGTTGCACCTAGTTCTATGGTTAATAATGAAGTTATCCCCACTCCCATTGCTAATTGGACTAGGACGAACTTAGATGAATGTAAGTGGAACAGTAAAGCCTTACATATCTTATTTATGGTGGTATCCTAGGAAGAGTTTAGAAGAGTGTCTATGTGTGAGGTAGCCAAAGAGGTTTGAGATATTCTACAGACCACACACGAGGGAACTCAGGTTGTTAAGAACTCTAAGTTACAGATGTTGACCACTAGGTTTGAAGAAATTAGGATGAAAGAGGATGAGACATTTGATGAATTTTATGTGAGTTTAAACGACATAGCGAATTCTAATTTCAACCTAAGTGAGAAAATCTCAGAGTCTAAGATTGTAAGAAAAATTCTTAAATCCTTACCTAAAAGGTTTAGGCCTAAAGTTACAGCTATAGAGGAGATCATTAACTTAGATTCAATTAAGATTGAAGAGTTGGTTAGATCTCTCCAGACTTATAAGCCGACATTTGATAAACCCACAAACGATAAGTCTTTGGCCTTAAACACTGTAAGGAAGAGTCATAGGGAGTCATCGAATTCAGATTCTCCTAATGAAGAGGAGTTCGCATACTTTGCTAAAAAAATTCGAAAAATGTTTAGGAATTAACAAAAACCTCAAGAGAAGTATAGAAGTGGTCCAAGTGAGTCTATGAAGAGTTATAAACATGTGAGATGTCATAATTGTAGAGATTTTGGCCACGTTAGGAGTGAGTGCCCTAGCATTAGGAGAAATTCGGATAAGGTTATGAATACTACTTTCACTGATGATAAGTCTAACTCGGACAATCAGAGTGAGAAATCAACTTGTAAGGAAAGTGGAAAATATATTGCCTTTACTACGAGAATTAAGAATGGATTTGATGAAGGAAGTGAGAAGGCTGAGAACGTAAGTAGTGGTGAGGATTTCGATAGTGAGGAAAATTCTGATAGTGAGAGAGATATCCATGAGGCGTGTGACAAGATGTATAAGGAGAGTCTTAAGATTCTGGCTAAAAATAAAGCCTTAAGTATGATAGTCACGGAACTTGAGTCAGAAAATGAGAAACACTTAGCGTACATTCAGGAGTCTACCTCGACCTTAGTAAGTTGAAATCCATGAATGAATCTTTAGATACCCAGGTTAGGAATATCACTGATGAGTTTGAGAAGACGTCCAGGAGAGCTAATGAGCTGACCATTGAAAAGGAAACCATAGAAATACAGGTTAAAAATCTTCTAAGCGATCTAGAGTATTCTAAGTCTCAACTTCTTTCCTTTTCTTGTGGTTCTATAAAGCTAGATAATATTCTAGGAATGGGTAAGCCTGCTGATAATAAGGAAGGTCTAGGATTTAATGAAAATAATCTTAATGTTGCTAATACGTCGAAGACCACATTTGTCCCTAGTTCTGACCAGCTTAAAAATGTGCCTAACCCCAAACCTAAAACTAAGAGATTTGTAGGAGGACAAAGGCTTACTAGACAGCGTAGGACCCGTCGACCTTGGAATAGACGTCAGTGTCCACATAAAATTGGTCCTAGGTTTATCCCTACATATTTTTACTGTGGTGAGTTAGGACACATAAAGCATGGGTGTCGTCATAGAAATCGAAACTTACATAGAGATAAAAATCAGAAGTTCGATGTTCAGATTGACTTCCTTACTAATCAGATAAGTAAATTGACCAAGTTAATCACACAGATAACCGGAAACATTCCTGTTACTAGACAAGTTTGGGTAAAGAAAAGTGATCTGAAATTTTTTGAAATAGATCACGGTACTCTAAAAAATAAAAGTATTTGCATACCTATCTGGTTAGGTATTTTTTGGTACATGTTTGTGATTTATCATTATGTGACTTTGATTTATGCATGATCATATTTGTTTTTCTATTTTTTAGGTAGAATACTCATGTGTTTTTTTATTTTTATTTTGCGTTTAATAATTTTTTGTGTACTTGGTGCATTCATTCTTTAAAAAAAAATTGTGGAAAATTGTTTTTACAGTTTAATATATAATATATTTGAATTTGTTTGTTGTGATCAATCATTGATATAATCAATAAGCCGTAACATAATTTTCATTGTTGGCTTAGGTTATTCATGTACTTAGTATAGGCATCTTCATGTACCATTTGCACTGTCACACTATGATATTATTAGTGAGACTCTACCGTGTGTGTGAGATTTGGGATGACAGTCACATGTTAGTAAGGTGACTTTGAATATGAATTGATCATATTTATTAGATCTAAGCTCGAATTTATCCCCAGTAATAAAAAGTTCAATCTTATTTTCTTCTTCAAAGTGTATTTGACTCGTTACAGGGGTCATTTTAGTCACTTAATGGAGAAAAATTTTCACTTAACATGTGAAAAAATATGCTCAAAGTTAGGGGGAGAAAATAAAACTTTCATACAAAATGGACTTTTCTTTATAGGTCCTAATGTGTTTTAAATGGTTTGACGTTCATAAGTAGAGGAATATACTTATTAGCAGTGATGTTTAGCATGTCCCCTTTCCCAAAATTATGATTTGGAGTCCTGCTTACAAATGATTAGTGACACTTTATACACATGAGTCACTTATACAATTTACTACATGTTAACTTGAATTGAGTATGTTGAAATGTTTACTGTACATTATTTATACTTATGCATGCCAACGATTTCATTTTTGAGTGATTATATGTTAATATTAAAAGTTTTTTTAGTACTTCGTCATTTGTGACAAAAAGGAGGAGAGATAGAGAGAGAGAGTATAGAATATTTTATAAAAGGGGAGATTTTACGTCTAGGGGTCATTGGGAAGAGATATATATATATTTTGCATACTGCATAAACATGTTGATAGTCTGCAGTAAGGGAGATTAATTGATTTCATTGCATAATGCTTGGCTGGTTGAGTTTTTGATTTTTTGTGATGCTAATGTTTTGTTGGTGTTTGGATAACATTAGTATTACGTCTCAATCTAGCTAGTGTTGGTATCATGTGTTTAATGATTTGTAAAAATCAAGGACCTACAGTACAATTTGTACAAATTGGGTTATGAGGTCTAGGGTTCAAGCATAAAAAAAGAGAAACAGGCGCCCTATTTTCGCTAGCCTATCGCCTGGACACTGCTCGAGTGAGAAAAATAGAATGTCTGTCGCCCGCCTGTCACTGAGTTCGTGCTCGAGCGACAGTGTATCACTCGCCTGTCGCTAGCTTTTAGCTCAAGCCACATGTCGATCCGGAAAATCTTAAGTTGATGTTTTGAAGTATTTTTTCCGGCCCATTCAACCTAATTACCATCTCCTATAAATATCCAAACCATTGGACGAAATTTGGATGGTTGATTATTATTCCTTTGCCTCATAACATTCTTTAGAGATCCAAGAACACATTCCTCATTTGAGTTTAATTATTTTGATTCTTGAGATCATTCAACCACGCTTTGGGAAAACATTAAATTGAAGACTCCAAAATACCAACTTCCTAAATATCCTTAGAAAGGTACTTTCTCAGTTGAATTTCAGAGGTTGCTGGAGGTTGAGAGATGTCGGATTACAAGCGCAGGAAGAAAAACAAGAATAGGTGATTCCTGGGTATCCACTTGAAAGAGACGTGTGTTAAAAGATTGTGAGTCTAAAATTCACAGCGGATCTTGGAAGCAACAGTAAGTAGATCGGGATATCTAGCAGGTTGACTAGATAGTATCTATGGTAGCAGATCGTAAGTTTGGAACGAGCAGTAGATTTTGAAGTTGCAGGATTTACAACAGCTAGTGGAACTAGTTTGGAATTGAACTGTAACCCACATTGTCTATAGTGGAGGTAACTGGCTTGATCCCCGGAGTTTTTACCCAGTTGGGTTTCTCCGTCATCATATCGATGTTAT
>CAIGRN010161777.1:0-13160 GCA_903798345.1 Fraxinus anomala | reverse complement strand
AATTCGTTAGTAATTTTAAATTCCCCATTATACACATATTCACCCCCATCTAGATGTTGTTAGGGTCGAACTACATGTTTTTCAACATGCACAGTGAAATTTAAACAATATTTCAATTCCTACCAAGGATCTTCTTTGTGTTTAGAAAAACATTTTGATAGGAATTATACCTTTGTTGAATTCTCCAAACTTCTTTACTTATCTTGAACATAAAGAATCACGATCTGCAATCTACATCTATCCAATTTTAAAGTCTCTAATAGAGATGCACAAAAGGAACAAAAATGAAAGAATTAAAATTTCTCTTTTCTTGTGCTAGTAAGATAATAATTATATTGTTCTGATTTCTCAAACCCTAATAGCTTATTAGTAGAAATCCTGGTGGGCTTGGCCCAACACTTGAACTTAACTCAATCCAATATTTAATTAATCTAATTAATTAAACATGATCCATTACCCATTAGTAAGTAACCAAATTAATTAATTGTCCAACACTTGTCAATTAATTAATTAGTATATTTCATTATTTTAATTGTCCTTTGTGTGTGACCCATTAGGTTCCCAATTATGATGCCTAACGACGTACAAGAAATTTTCATCTAATTAAAATAAGATAAATTAAAACACCTTTTAATTTATAATTAATTTACCTAGATTAATTAATTTGCATTCGTCGTCCTTGACATCTAGTAATGTATCATGGCAACACATGTGGTGGAAAATGTCAAGTGGTATGACAAAATCGAATTTGTTTGTTTATCGTGAAACTATAATCCATTTGTCAATATGATATGATCAATTACGAGATATGAAGTGTGTCAATCTAGGTTATCGATCATATCTTTTATCCCACTATTAAGTCAATATAAGTCGAAAACTCTTTTCGACTTATGAGTAAACCTTAGCCAAGGATTTCGTTATCAACTTAACTGAATCAAATATAGATCATAATCTTTTACTATCTAAAATTGATGAAGATCATTCACAGCCTTAATATAATTCTTAACATACCCGAACGATGTCATATTAGCGACTCTTGGAATAGCAACATCCAACTTCACCAAAGCATATATGTCCCCATATAAGGCTCTGTGATAACCTCAAGTCGAATGACTAATTTCACTAAAGAATGTTAGAGATTAACTACTGACACTNAGAATGTTAGAGATTAACTACTGACACTACTTATCCATGTGGAATCTCTCCAACCGGTCTCCACTATTTTGTTCTTTAACAAAATTTCTACGTGTTCATTTAAATGTCACTACATTTTAACTTGTAAGATTAGCTACTCACTTCAATAGTGAGAAATGCCACATGTGATGATCTAACCATAATAACGATATTCGTTTCTCGTTATAACTTCTGACCATGGATAATTCAAGAATCGGCTACATGTAATTTGCATATTCGAAACTACGGACTCTATTATTTCATTTGCTAGAATAAAAATTCAAATAATTAATAGATCTTGTCATAAAAAAATGCATAAATTATATATTAAAAGTGTTTATATCCAAAATCGATTGGACTTAGGCATAACACTTATAACAACCAATGATAGCTCGGCATGAAGCTCCAATCATTTATATCCTCTTATCATGTATTACCCCAGAAGTTTTTAAACTTGAAATAGCTAACAATCATGCTGTAAGATCTTAATTAAAATATTTTACAATTTTGTATTTGTAATTTTGTTAGAAAACATTTTCATATGATTTTGATTCAAAATTTATGACCCCGTACTTGCATTTCCACAGATAAATACTATTGAATATTTACTATTTTTCTATTCCTCTTATGTTGTTGTAGCTATAGAAGAACACTTTATAGGTTAGTTGTAGCTTGTTATCCTAGTTTTATAACATCACGTTGTATGTCTCCTCTTCATTGTGGTTTGATTCATAAGAAAGGGTTATCCCATGGTCCTTTTCATTGGGTAATACATTTTGAACATAGTATTGAATTTCATTTTTGTTAATAAACCTATGGTTGAGAATCTTGGCTTTATTGTTCGAGTTAAAACCTTCCCAATCTTTCCTTTGAGTTAAATTTCAAAGGGAAGAAAAATAGAATTGCAATCAACCGTGATCTCATTGCCATAGATTTGCAAATATATAGTACAAAAGAATATTGAAAATCTAGAATCAGTTGGTTAGTTCCTAAATTGTTGGATCATGTTTGGAATAATTTACAACAGGATTAGTGCTAGCTAAAAAACTTCAAAACAGCAAGGAAAGAGGCTGCTGATGAACTCATCGGATATGCACTTATTAACTGGATCTTCACTTACCGTATTGAGCACTTACCGGATTGGTAGCTTATCATATTGTGTAGTCTCTTACCAATACGGTAACTTGCCAATACGGTTACTTACCAATAAGGTAACTTACCAATACGGTAACTTACCGTATTGAGCAGCTACTATCGAATTGAGCTACTAACTTCCGTTGATTCCTTAACACCCTCCCTCAAGCTGAAAGGTATCGGAGTAACTCCAAACTTGTCTTTCAAGAAGATAAATCTACAGTGGTTCAGTCCATTGGTCAGTAAATCTGCAATTTGATCTTAGGAAGGCACATATTTTACTTCCAGTTCTTTTGCTACCACTTTATCTTTGATGAAATGTACATCCAATTCTATATGCTTTGTTCTAGCATGATATACGGGGTTGGCAGCCAAGGCTCTTGCACTTATGTTATCACAGCAAATGGTTGGAGTTGCAGTCAGTGGAAGTTCCAATTCTTGAAAAAGCGATTGAATCCAAGTGATTTCTGAAGCAGTTGATGCAAGGGCCCTATATTATGATTCAGTCCTTGAATGTGCCACAACATGTTGCTTTGAAGACCAGGCTATCAAGTTTTCTCCTAGATAAACACAATAGCCGGTTGTTGATTTTCTATCATATAGACAGGAAGCCCAATTTACATATGAGTAACTGTTCAAGGTTAGTCTATCATTTTTTTTTAATCCATAGTCCATGGTTTATTGTTCCTCTGAGATATCTCAATACTCTCTTCATTGCCTGCCCGTGTGAGGATGTAGGTGCTTGTAAAAATTAGCTTAATTTATTAACGGCAAAAGTAATATCTAGTCTGGTGTGTTGAAGGTACTGCAGGCTTCCTACTGCACTTTTGTAAGATGGGAAATCTTTCAGTACTTCTCCATCAATCTTGGATAAAGACTTACTAACAAGAACAGGTGTAGGACATGGTTTTAAGTTCTGCAACCCAAACTTCTTAAGCAGATTTGCAATGTATTTTGTTTGTGTGAGATGAAGTCCTGAGTCACGCCACAATACCTCAACTCCAAGAAAGTGATGTAGTCTCCCCAAGTCCTTCAGTACGAATTGTTTGTTTAAGTTGTCTATGAACTCCTGTAATAAATCTTTGTCATTGCCTGTGATTACAATATCGTCTACATAGATAAGTGCAAAAATTATATGTCTTTCATTTTTAAAGTAAAAGAGTGAAGTATCAGCCACAGATTGCCTGAACTTCCAGTTTCAAAATGTTATCTTTGGTTTGTTATACCAGGCTCTAGGAGCCTGTTTCAATCCATAGAATACCTTGTTCAGTTTACGAACATAGTCAGGTTTTGATTCATTCACAAATCCCTCAGACTAATTCATAAAGATTGTCTCTTCCAATTCCCCATTCAAGAAAGCATTATTGATGTCCATCTATCTAATTGTCTAGTTCTTTGAAACTACTAGAGTGAGTATTATTCTGAGGGTTGAAGGCTTGATAACAGGGCTAAATGTTTCATAGAAATCAATGCCAGGTGTTTGATGAAAACCTTTGGCTACTAGTCTGGCTTTGAATCTCTGTACTGAACCATCTGTATTATGTTTGAGTCTGAAGATCCATTTATTTCGTACTATGTTGTATGTTGGTAAATGAGGCACCAGTTCCCAAGTATTGGTCTTTGTCAAGATATTGAATTCTTCCTCCATAGCTTTCTTCCAATCATCATTCATCATAACCTCAGTTACATTTTAGGTTCCGAGATGTTTCCAGTTAGATTTCCCAGATAAACCTTTGGTTTGAACACTCCACCTTTGCCTCTAGTGATTATGGAATGCTCAACTGGATTTCCTGATCTCTGTTGAGGTTTTTCTTCAGTTTCATTGTCAACTAATTGTTGATGACTTTTATCATTTTGTAACACATCGGGTTCAGGCACTACAGGTTCTGTTTCAACATTCCCTTCAGATTCACTAAGATCATCTCAATGAAACACATTATCATACTGATTGCCATTTAAGTCAGGGGATGAATGATGTTCAGCATGAGTAGCTTTAGAATGAGTAGCATCAGCAGGACTTGAGATAGAGAGTGTTTTGTTAAGTTCAGAGGGAAGATGAAAGAATGACACTGTGGTTTCAGACACCGTTGGTTCTGATTGGTTTTTGGAAGAGGTTGAGGACTCGAATGGAAACTCTAATTCATTGAATACCACATGTCTTGAGATGTATAACTTTCCAGTTGAGCTTAGGCACTTGTAGCCTTTATGGGACTCACTATAACCAATGAATGTACACTTTATTGAGTGAAAGTTAAATTTATAATTTTGTTAAGGTCTCAAATAGGGATAACAGGCACAACCAAAAACCTTTAAAAGCTGGTAGTTGTGTTCCTTTTTGTACAAAGTTTGATAAGGAGAGTGTATTTTAAGAGTGGGTGTTGGTAACCTATTTATGAGGTAGGCAGCAGTTTAAAAAGCTTTCCACCAATACTTCAAAGGTAGTTTGGCTTGAGCTAGAAGTGTTAGGCCAGTTTCAATCACATGTCTGTGTTTCCTTCCTATCCTACCATTTTGAGCTGAAGTGTAAGGACATAGATGCCTGAATTCGATTCCCTACTGTGCTAGAAATTTTGAGAAGGCTCTATACTCACCTTCACAATCAGCTTGTAAGGTTTTTATCTTGCTGGACAGTTTGTTTTCAACAAGTTTTTTGAACTGAATAAACACACTTAAGGCCTCAGATTTTTGTTTCAGAGGATTGATCCAAGTAAATCTGCTGAATTCATCTAAGAAGGATATATAGTACTTAAATCCTAAGGTAGATAGGATAGGAGCTTGTCCCCATACATCTGTAAATTCTAGTGGGGCTTTAGCTTGTGATGAAGATGAAGGAAATGACAGCAAGTGGGCTTTACCAAGTTGGCAAGCATTGCAAAACGTTTTGATATCATTTCCTTTAACTTTCATATTACAGGATTTGAGAACTTGAGTCATCACTTGGCTAGAAGGATGACCAAGTCTCTTGTGCCATATATCAATAGTGGAAATTAAAGACTCATCACTGGGAACAATAGAGGACAAACTGCAGAATGATTTATTTGAGATGGTTGACTCCTAAGATAGACACTTGGTGGTTTGGTGATGAAAGTCCAGCTGATACAACACATCCTTAAGCTTCCATTGCATTATCACTTCCTTCATTGACTTGTCCTTGACAAAATAGCAATTAGGATGAAATTCCATGTAAACATCATTGTCTAAAGTTAATTGAGAAAAACTGATTAGGTTTTTCTTAATCTAAGGGACATGGAGGAGTTTATTCAATACCAGAGTTTTTTCATTCAAAGCTGATATATGTGTGGTGTCAAAGTGAGAGATATGTAACTTACTACTATTTCCTACCATGATTTTCTCTTTACCAGCAAATTCATTAACTGAGGTGATGTTTCCTTTGTCAGAGGTGATGTGATTACTGACCCAAGTGTCTGCATACCATGCTGGATCAGTTACTATGCTTGGTGATGCAATAAGAGCTGTGGGTAAAGGGTTATAGTTACTTCTTAGGTTTGGTGAGGTTCCAGAGTATCTGTCATCATATCTGAAATTACATATGTTGGCCTTGTGACCAATTATCTCACATACTTGACAGATTGGTCTGTCACTACCGCCATGGAAATTACCTTCTCTATTTTTGCCTCTTCTTCCACTTATGTAGTTCTTAAAATTGGTGAATCTGCCACTAGAACCTGGCCGGTAGGTTCTGAAACAATGGTGATTGGAACCAGGTCTTTGAGAGAAATTGGCTGGAGTCTGATTAATGTTGATCTCAGCTGTGTCATTTCTCAGGGAATTCAGATGTTCCAATTTGCTTTCATAAGTCATGAGTGTTGACTGAAGTTTACCCCAAGATATATGGTCTCTACTATAGATTTAGACAACAATGGGAGTGTAATCCTCATCCAAACCAGCTAAGAATTGACTAACCAAGTCTACATGAGAAACAGTTTTCCCAGCAATCTCAAGGTTATCAGCAAGTTGCTTCACCTTGTTCAAATATTGATCAATGTTCATTGCTCCCTTCCTTGATTTCTGCAGTTCACCGGTAAGGAAGGTAATTCTGGACCTATTTTACACTCCATAACTTTCCTCAATTGTTGTCCATAGCTCTTTTGAGTTTGTTGCACCCATAAGTAGTTGATCTGTTGACATCTATTGACTATGTTCAGGATTTTTGATCATCTCAATGCTAGTTCCTACTTCACCGGTAACTTGGCTGCCTATAAATTCTTGGGGACACACCTTTGTCCCTAGAATATAACCTTCAAGATTGTGTCCACGAATGATTGGTAGTATCATATTATTCCATAGTAGGAAGTTAGTTTTGTCCAGCTTCACTGAAACAACTTGGGTAAGATTGACACCAAAGGGTGAGAGACTGTTACTACTTGGTAGGGGAGTAGCTATGCTACTGGAGATTGATGCAGGTGCAGAAATGGGATCAGCATTTTATGGAGTGTTACTGGCATTGGCCATGATGCTCTGATACCAACTTAAAGTTTAAAGGAAAGAAAAATAAAATTGCAATCAACCGTGATCTCATTGCCATAGATTTGCAAATATATAGTACAAAAGAATATTGAAAGAATGATCTAGAATCAGTTGGTTAGTTCCTAAATTGGTGGATCATGTCAAGAATAATTTACAACAGAATTAGTGCTGGAAAACGACTTCAAAACAGCAAAGAAAGAGGCTGCTGATGAACTCACCGGATATGCACTTATTAACCGGATCTTTACTTACTGTATTGAGCACTTACCGGATTGGTAGCTTACCGTATTGTGTAGTCTCTTACCAATATGGTAACTTTCCATTACGGTAACTTACCGTATTGAGCAGCTACTTACCGGATTGAGCTGCTAAATTCTGTTGATTCCTTAACACTTTGGAATTACAACTACATAGGCTTTAATTTATTATAAAAAATATGTATCCGAGGAATACTATATATTGTCTCTATTATCCACCTTTCATGTTACATTGCATTTATTTGCTTTTGCTACTTGTAATAGTAATTTGGTTGCTGATAACCTTTTATTTCATTATGGTGAATCAGGCTGGCATGCATGATTTACAAGGAGATTTGCATACCATAGGAATACATCAACTTTCCTATTCTGAGAGGAAAGAAAATTGGTACATACCGCGTAGCAACGGGAGAAAATATGATCTGATAATCTTATTATATATAATACTATTCCTGTAATCCATTAGTATATTACTTCATGACATAAGCATAGTAAATATTAAATTATTCAATTTTGTTCTTTGTTATTTAGCAACGCTTGCCCCAAAAATGTAATAGCTAGAAAAGTTAAGGCAGAAGGGGTTTTTTTTTTTAATGCAACACAAAACAAATACGTAGGCGAGGTTTTTATGCCACCGCTTAGGCTAAATAGGGGATTAGAAGTATCCCTACAATGTTTTAAATATGCAGGGGGGGGGAGGATGTAGAGTTTTTGAGTTAGGGGGACACAATTAAACTTCCAAAAAGGTTGCGAGGAATTTTACATTCGAAAATTTACCTCCAAAAATTTCATACCACATGTAAATTTACATCTGAAAATGTAGATGGGGTATGACTTTTTAGGATGTAAATTTTCGAATTTTTTTTATGTAAATTATATTGAGAAATTTGTCGCATAAAAAATCAATATTAATGAAATAATTAATTTTTTTGGAAGAAAAGACGAGTTAGAAGCCAATTTTCAAAACACGCGTTTGACGTACCTTTAACTATTTTCGATGTCTGTTTAGAACATTCGATATGTCTATGATGTAGTTCTTGAAACGAGCTTTGAGACAACATAGGCGATTTGTGGATTCGGCTGGCGTATGATCGTCGGAGAAATATTAAATTAGCATGTTATCGAAGTTCTTGAAATATTAGTTTGGAACGACCTACTATGACAAGTCGTGACATTTGCATTGGTTGGCCATTTCGCGCGCCATTAATGAAGTAGAAGACTAGGCCATGAACACTTCGAAATGTTGTTAAAAATGCAGTATTTCAACTTGGTGTGGCATCCTGTAATGGCTTCTAAAATTGAGACAAAAACAAAGAAAAAAAACGTGATGATGGGCAGGTGTCTAACATTGGGTGATAAAATGGTAAGATATTTTTTTGTGTGCATAGAAAGACACAATGAAGTAAAAATGTTAATTAATTATGAGCCTAGCCAAGGTCATGCTAGCATAAGAAAATTAATAGAGTAAAGTGGGCTTTCCAAAACCACCATAATACTGTGAGGTGATGGACACCGTTGTTTCCATGTCTTAATGTGTTCAATGTCTCCATGATGAGCCTTGGAAACAAGCATTAGAGCTTTGTTGGTGTTAGGTTTTAATTTGTATTGGCTATTCTTTAGACAAAATAATTATTATAAATTGTTGTAAAAGTATGGAGTCTTTTGGGATATTGTATAGATGAACTAAGAGTCTTTAGATTTGAGTATGGAACAAGGAGAAAGAGTCGCTAGAATTTTGCTAGCATGTCACCATGCTGATGCTCGAGCGTCCAAAATAGAATCAATTTCACGTGTCTAGCACAAGCATGGCACTCGAGCTACGATATTTTTCCATAAACCCTAGTTCGGGATTTTCAAGGGTTCTATTCATCCTATACTACTCCAATACCTCTATACTATAAATACTCAAGTCCCACTTCATTAAAAATATGGTTGATCATTATTTTATACCTTCATAACATCCTTGGAGATCAACTAATAATTCAATATCTCGAGATCAATCAATCACAAGTTGGGAAAAATATCAAAATCATATAATCTAAAATACTAACTTCCTAAATATAATCAGGAAGGTATTTTTTAATAATTTTTGGAAGTTGCTAAAGATTGAGGGAGGTTGGACCAAAAGCATAAGAAGAGTATAAGAACAAGGTATTCTTAGTGATCTACACGAGATAGATAATTCCAAACATTCAGAGACAGGTGTGAGTGAAATACGTTCCAACGGGTTTTGGAGATTGCACAAATTAGATCAAAGAGTCTAGCAGGTTTTCTAGACTAGATCATACTATAAGTGCTTATTATCTATAGTGAAAGTCACTGGTTAGTCTTTGAGTTTTTAATCCTGCGAAGGATTTTCTCCGTCAACAAATCTTGTGTTATTTACTGCTTTATTTACTATTGTAACAATTCAACATAGAATAAAATTGACTTGATTGACAAAATATTTAGAACAATTAAAAAGTGACTTGTTACTTTTAATTAGAAATTTTAATTAGGTATTATTCACTTATTCCCCCTAGGTGATCTCAGGGTCGAATTAGTAACTTTCAGTTGGGATTCTATTAATGTCTACATTATCTTCTCATTACAATTTACATTCGCCTTGGTTTAATCTGTTTCAAGCAAGATACATCTCTGGCCTTTTTCCCTAAAGACTAAGGAGATTGCGTTTATAGACTAATTTTAATTCAAAGTCAATGAAATGCGGCAATTTCTCAGTGAAGTAGGTTATAGTATGACGCATATAGCGAAACTGTTTAAAACAAAACTTGCACTGCTATGCAATGGTTTCTAGGCTATTAAAAGTAGGTTGTAACATACGGGATTATTGTTTATGTCATGTTTTTGAATAATGAATAATGTTTATGTTATGCTTTTGAAGAACTCTGAGATTATTGGACAAAATGTGGCTATAGAGAGATCCTATTGCTATACAACTTGAAGGTTGATGATTAGCATACTAAAGAATGGAATAAAGATCCAAGAGCACATTTCTAAATAGATTGAGGACATTAATTTCCCAAGAAAAAGCTTCTTATGACGTAGCAATATGCATGGGTGCTTTTAATGAACACCTTATTTTCTTTTATGTTTATTTCTCAGTTGCACTTATTAGCCTCGATATAGTAATACATCGTGTATAATTTCATACTTTTCGAAGCATCATCAGTCAAAACCAGTTGTTTATAATTGTAAGCATAATTTATGGTGTCATTTAAACCGGCTAATGCTTTATGAATAGGGGGTGCTGGCTATGGTGTAATGTTATGGCAGTGATGTTGTTTAAAAATCTCAGGTTAAAATTCTTTTCGTACACAAACCAATGTTAATTCAAATGTGGTTTCATTTCAGTATTATGTCCATCTGAGAACAAACAAGCAATTTAGATCTCTAAAAGAATTTTATGACTGTGATTCACGGAAAGCTTCCAGTTCGTAATCCCAGAGGAAAAAAAGTAAGCCTAGCTACCCCATTGTGGAATATGATTTTCTAATAAATAATTTGTTACTGTCATTTATGAATATACTCAGCCACCATTTTTCTTTCGTATTTTCAGGCATCTAATCCCTCTCTTAGGATCCCTAGAGACAAATATTTGTGCGAAACTCGCAAGCGTGCGAAATCGTTGACAAGTAATACGTGATGAGCAACGTGTATCGTCTCACGAGGAATAAAATTCAATCAAGTGTACTAGTTTCTAATAAGATTCAAAGGGAACAAAAGAGATTTGAGGTGTGTAATTATTCTAAATTAATCTATGGAAGCTTGTAAAATTTGAGTTTGTATGTATATGGAATAAGTGTATTGGATTACGAATTCGACTATTATTATCTATTTCAATTCTGAATTATGTAGTTATTTTCATTCATGCATTCTTGACAATCGATAAATTTAATTAATTCTCTTTTTCAAGACAAATTAAATATATTCTAGTCACGATCCGAATCTATTCCTAACCCGAATTCGAATGAATAGAACGCATTTAATTTCACGATTATCTCAGAAATTGTACACGTATTTATTCCTAATATCTATTGCACGTATGTTAATCAAGCAATGTTTTAAACCTATTGTGACCCTCTCAGCACTACAACAAGCAACTATAAATTTAATTGGTGATTAACAATCAAAAATTAAAATTAAGGATGCAAGATTAATCAAAAAACACAATAATTTAACTAACTACTTGTCTTGAATTAAAAACAAATAACAAAAGGTTCCTCTTTATCTAATATATAAAAAGAATTAGTCTAGCATGTTATATAAAGTACACAAAAAGATTTGAAATAACATCCCCCGAAATTAAAAACAATGATTGGAAAATGAAAAATTAATTTCTTCTTCATTAAACCTCAATCGGACTTTGAATCTTTAATCTCTTGTATTAATTACCTTTGAATCCCCGTGCTATCCTCCTCCTTGTTGTGAAAAGTAGGGTTTATTATGTGGTTCATCTCGTTCTGGACATCCCCAAACTGTTAAATAGATGATAAAGTTGCATTTCAAAAATAATTTTGATCAAATAAGGAATATGTCCGATTTTTCCAGATTTTGCCTACGTGAGCACAATTGACCACTTTTGGTCTTGGGTGATGGACATGGGAGCGTTGCGCTCGCCGCCCCATTAAAATTCTTCTATTTGTTGCAATTTGATCCCCTAGAGTTTATTCTTCATCCTTTTAGTCCTTTTTGGCATTTTCTTGATCCTCTATCTTTCAATTCCATTTAATTACCTCTACCTCTTCTTCAATTATCAAAATTATCTCCGAATCAACTATTAGAACTTTGTGATTTAGTCCCTAAACTTTGGATTAAGTCCACTTTAGCCAATTTTTTGCTCCTTTTGTCCAAGTCCATCGTTTTTCATCGAATTGCACTTAACAAGCGAAATATATATATAATTAAGCCTCAATTCATCTAAAATAACAATAATTTCTCTAGTTTAATAATACAAATAATACCTTATCAAATACCTCAAACTTGAACAATTATTTGTCCTCAAACAAAATAAAGTTTAACTATACAAGATTTTCACAAATAACTTGGTTGGCTAACCTGCTTTTAGCTTCGAGATTGGACTTTCAGAGTTGAAACTATAAACTATTTTAAAATCACAATGTTAAATCAATCTCTACCTATTTATTGCAAAACTGACACATGTGTGTGTGTGTGTGTGCGTATGTGTGTGTGAAGATTCATGTAAAGCATCACAAATTCATAAATTGATTCAATTCACGATCCTCTATGGCCAAATATTTCATTTCTTCGCTCATAAGATACACACCATCAAACTCAATTCTTTTCACTCTTTTCCCCATGTATGATCTAAGGTTAAATTCATTTACTAGTCATCACTCTCTCTCGTTTGATTATATTTTACTAATTGCAGCTCAACACTTCAACAAATGAGGATTCTCCTTATTTTTTATTGCTTCAACCTCTAAGAATCAATTAAGCTAATAATCTCTTGTCAAAATTTTAATTCTCTCAAATTAGTATTTGGGGCTTAATCAAGGCATGTAGCAATTTTTTTCATTGCTTTTTCTCATCTTTTGTGCGGGTTTCTCTCCATTAAGTTTTCTAAATGACCCTTGTAGCGAGTTTTCGAATGATAATTCCCAAGTCAGATGACTATAGAGCACCAAGTTTTTAGATACCATTGTAAGCTTAATCACCCGAATCATAAAGGCTACGAAAAGAATCTTCACAATAAGACAACACAAAATATTTTTTTAAGATTTTAAATATATTTTTTTACTGCAATTATCAGTGTAATACTCCTTATTAAACACTTATTTTCAAAAACCAACCCCAAATTTAAGATTTTGACCTAATTTTTATCTTATTGGCTTTAGACAATCCACAAAAAATCTAGCATACATAGAATTCACATTTTTCTCTATGTCGCCTTATAATAGCTAAACTATCTTAAAATTGGTTTAAGGATGTAGAATATAGTGGTTGTTCAGGTTATGTATTTAAGATCCATTATTTTCAACCTACTCAACAATATGAATCAAAAATTTTCTTCACAATTTGATTACGCCCAAATAATAACGCGCTAGTCGTAGTGTAGCTTTAGGGTGTCGTATCCACAGGGAGATG
>CAIGRN010161762.1:462-13186 GCA_903798345.1 Fraxinus anomala | reverse complement strand
AACTAGTAATATTTCTAACAGTACACTCACTGATAAGAACTCATGATTTAGTTTTTGATCACTCATACGCTTTGGTGATTAATCAGCTTCTGCTATTGCCTTTTGAGCAAGCAAATGAGATTGGCCTGAATGCTATATTGCTGCTGTAGGCAACATCCTTAGACAATATGCTTGTAAATCAGTTTGTTGGTTTTCAAACCGCCCTGGCAGCCAACCATGGGTAGCGGGTTGCGGAGAGGAATAATGAATCCATGGAACAATTGGTAGAACTTTCTGGATTTTAGATTGATAAATGGTGGGCTTATATGCGTTTTAGATTAGTTTCATGGATTGTACATTATATCTGTGAATAATTTTGCTAGGGTTGTGATAGGTCTTCCATTCAGTTGACGTACACCAGGCGCATGAAAACCATAAGGGGAGAAAAGGAAAACAACTCAGAGGCACTCAATCAGCACATGTGGATCTCTAAGACAGTGAAGTTGTTATTCAGCCACAGCTATAAAACAGAGCAAAGGGGAAGGGAAAAGGAGGCTGAAAATGAGAAGAGTCTAGAGGAGAGAATTGGACCTCTTGAATGTCCAAATATCCTTTATTTTGTTGTCGTTAGAGTTAGAATACAATTACACCCTTCTACAGATTTCTGCTTACCGTGTATTTGAATTTACAGCAACTTCAGATTACAGAATACAAATTACAGTTTCGGCTGATCTCTTCTTGTTCTATGTCTGTCTTCTTTTTGGCTCTTGATTCTGTTTATTGAACAGCTACTGCCACAGGTGTTTAGATTCTTAAACCCTACAAGAACATCAGCAGCAGCCAGACTTATTAGAATATCAGCAACAATAGCAGCTTCGCAGGTACATAGCTGGATGGACCCCTTTGCTAGTTTTCTTCATAGCTAGGTACCTGGAATACTTCTTGTACGTGGTGCATGTGCCCTTCTTTTTCTAAATAAAATTGTTGGATTAATCAATAGAAAAAGGGACTGAGATGTTAAAATTCTGTGATCATCATTAAAATAGTTGGATTTCAAGACGATCTGATGTTCTTGATGTTGAATAGTTACTTGACATTTTATGCTCCAAGTTGAGTGATATAGATGATACAGATAGAGAGCCACCTTGTTGGTACATTGGGAGTTTCATCTGATACTGTTAAGTTTATGTCTTTGTTTTTGCTTTTGCTTTCCATTTCACCCTTTATTCTGTATTGTTTTCTGAAGGGAGGCCAAAAGGGCTTTGCCAGCATCTCGTATTAGCTATCTTGTACTTTGTGCTCTCTTTTATATGTGCATGTATGCTTCTGGTGCTTAAAACATACAAATATGCATATTATCACCATCTATCTACACATTTCTATGCTAAAGACTAAAGTTTGTTTCCCTCATAAAAAAATCATAGATAGCAATGGATCACTACATGTCAAATCAATGTTCTCTTGAGTGAGTTCTTTGTATTATTTCTACCCTCTTATCGTAAAATCTTGGAGCAGCTGAATAAGATCACTCGTTCAACCTACATTTCATTTGACTCTGGCACGTTCATTGTCACTTAATGTTGTTTACTGTCAATACTTCCGCCTAATAAAGTATAGAAGTTGGGAGTTGGTTTATCTTGGTTAAAAATCTGTTTATTTGTACGCTAGAATCTGCATGCAGAGTTTATGAGACCTTATATGAAACCAAACTAAAGAATGAGTACCAATAAAACAGTACCATAAAACCAGAACCTTTAGCACTCCTTGCTTTCAAAGTGACATCCTCTAGTTTTGACATTGCATAGAGTAAACTTTGGCCAGGACCTGAAGAAATATTTAGGAAGATCCTTTTACTTTTATCTTTTTAGTTCCGAATGACTTATCAGAATTCAGCTATATATTTTGCATTATTATGTAATTATTAAAAAATAGCTGATAGCTTGATACAAGCCTACTGGATGGGCTAAGGATAAACAATAACTTCCCCCTCTTTGTTTCTCTAACCTCTACTGAGTTGTAATGGTTAAAGTTTGAAAAACTGAATGTCCTTCCAAAACAAAATTTCTAAATTGCTATCCCCTGGCCTAGTGGGTAAATAGTTAACTACTTTGAGAGGATGATACACACAGAACGACGTGTTCTTCTTTGAGGATTATTAGAAAGCAATTCATTTGGATTGTATGCATAAAAAAGTTGACACATAGCAGATATGAGTAGAATTTTGTCATCTGTTTATTGGACTACTGATTTTAATTTCTTGACTTCTTAGTTCATTACAAAAGGATTTTATTGAACTTTGATATGATGTGCAGTTGAAAATAATTTAGTAGCCCTAAGTATCAGCTTGGTCATCAACCTTCATGGTATCTGTTCCTTTCACCAGTTCCACCTTCAAAATTTAGTGCGATTTTCAACCTACAGTTGATTTTCTATCTGACCTGTATCACATGCTTGAACAGTTCTTTGTGCTTTCATAATTAGGGCACTGCATTGGTGGATTACTCACCTGCAAAAAAGGTTCGACAGCTTGTTACGTGTTCATAGATTAGAAAGGTCTTAGTAGTAACTAGCTAGCATATGCTTTATCAGGATCCAGACAGGATTTGAATATTATCCGTCTGCAGTGTTAATGATGACTACTTATTCCGAGGACTTCGTTTGTAGAATATATTTTCCCTAGCTATTCATAAAGGTCGACCCACAACTACTACCCACCTTTTATCCACACGTTTTGTAGGATCCACAACTTACAAGCGCTACTAAACATACTACTAATTACATACTAAATCACTAATATTTTCTATTTATTAGGTTAGAAACACCATAGCTTATGCTTATGATCAACTCACTTGAGAATTAAACTGGGTCTGACTTGGCGAGGTCTTTGGATTGATAGTCACTGGGATATTGACATGTTTCTTCTGCTAGTGCTTTCAACCTGTTTAGCTCAGGTAATACCACATTGCCAAGATCTGGTCTTTCTCTACGCCTCAATTCTGTGCACCTAAGTGCTAGCTTGGCAAATTTCAAGGCCTCTTCTACTGGCCAATCAGGAACTTCTGGATCGAGCATCTCAATGAAAGTCCCCTTCTCAATGGCCCTCTCAACATGATGAGTCAGACCCATTGGGGACTTGGCTGTTATTATTTGAAGAAGCATAACTCCAAGTGAGTAAACGTCAGACTTTATACCGAGCATGCCTGTTTGCTGATATTCAGGGTCTATGTAACAGAAAGTTCCAGCTGTTGATGTCATGCGATATTGTGTAACGGAGTCAGCTACTGAGGGAGGGACAAGCCTAGCTAAGCCAACATCACTGATCTTGCTTACAAAGTTACGGTCAAGCAAAATGTTGCCTGGCTTTAGGTCTCTGTGTACTAGTGGTTCTGGCTTGGCCTGGTGGAGGAAAAGGAGTCCTGTGCCGATTTCTGCAGCAATTCGGAACCTGAGTTGCCAAGGTAGCATTGGAGTGTTTCCTCGTCGAAAGAGACGATCATCTAAGCTCCCATTGGCCATGTATTCATATACTAGGCAACCATACTCGGGGCATGCTCCGAGGAGGAGAACCATGTTTGGATGTCGAACGCAACTCAGAACTTCAATCTGCATTACATTGCCCAAAAACTTGAGAGGGAGTTATAAGCAATATACTAGCATTATAATGCACATTTCATTTTTGCAATTGAAACTGTTTTTAGTGCATAAGACTAATTTTTCTTGATTTTTCTTGCAAGTGACATGGAGTTTTTGTACTTTAGTTACAGAAAGGAAATGGTCCTCTACTTCTGTTAGTTTAACTTGATTTCTGTGTATAGAAAAAGAAAATGGAATTCTATGAGATGTATTATGTAGTTGTGAACCTATTTTGTCACCGGTCACCCTTTTACCATATGTTGCTAAGGTTATATTGCACAATTGGGATTCAGATTTCTCTGTTAAATTGAATATTTGGTGGTTTCACACCTCTTGCTGAAACTGTGATTTTCCTTGAGCTGCATCAGAACGTAGAACCTTAACTGCAACTTGTGTATGATCTAGATAACATTTATAGACTGGTCCATATCCGCCTTCCCCAATTTTGCGAGATTCTGAAAAATACTCTGTTGCTGCTTCTATCTCCCCTATCGAGTATTTACGATATCTAACATCACTTCGTGCTAGCTTATCCAACACCTTCTTCTTCTCCTCTGCTTCTCTGAGTGCTTTCATCTCAGCATTGATTCTTTTCTGTGCTTCAAGTTCAGCTATCCTCTGAGCTGCTTCAGCTTTCTCAATAGCTGCCATGCATTTTGCTTTTTCTTTCTCTGCAATTGCTAATGCTTCTTCCTCAGCTAGTCGCACCTCGTCTAGTCTCCGTTGCTCTTCTACTTTCCAGTGGTGAAGTTCCATTGCCTAAGAAAGAGTTTTCAAGTTCTTGTGTTTATATTCAACTTATGACTAATACATTTGATGAGTTTCTGATTTGATCTTATTCAGTATTTCATAGCGTCAAAACTTACTTTCTGTTTTGCTGTGAGTGCTTCCTTGCAGGCTGAGCTGTACATGTCCATCGTCTGTTTGAGCTCCTGCTTGAGCCTTCTCATTTCTGCTTCTACTTCATCCTACAAATTTGCAAAAATACTTTTACACGAGTGCTCTACCACGTCGGTAAGTGATAAATATCGAGTACTCTTACATGAATTATTTACACAGCTAGAATCAAGTATGTCTAAGAAGCACAGGCACGGATGGGGCATGAACATGGACACGACACATGATTTTTAAGAAAAGTAGGACACAAACACGACAATTTTAAAATTATTTTAAACTTTATATATTATATCTTAATTTTTTACTTTTTAATGTAGGATACATGGCATGTGGGACACTTGCCCGATGCGTGTCCTTAAAGTATACCTCGAACATTGAAGATTTAGAAAATATATAAAAATTATGACACAACATGTAGCTTATCGGACATATGTCCTAGAGTGTTCAAGGAGAGTCGGTGTCCGGCACGACATGACACGTGTGACGTGTCGGACATGGACATGCCACCCTAGTAACAGTGTTCCCTGTTTCATAGCTTTATGTAGACTGCAGTCATCAAGTTTTCAAGCATTTCAACTTTCAAGACCATTCAGTTTCCTAGGTAAAGCTTAGAAAGGTGGGAGGAGATAGCTTGTAATTTATTCTTAACATTTAAACCTGAAGAAAACCTTGTGCATTGTATTTGGACTGTAGGGTCTCAAGATAAACTATGAAGTGAATGAAGCAAGCTAATGATCTACACTATTGCTGATGATATTGATGATTTTTATGCTTTTATATTATCTTCATTTTAACAATTTCTTATTGTGGTCTTTATGTGCTTACCAGATTTTGGGATCCTGACCACGAAAAAATTCCACCTTCCTGTGAGCCGGACGAGAAGATTCCGAAACTATTTGCATCAGATGACATGGCTCCAGAGAATGGAGATCCAAAATTTGCTCGATCTTTTTCGGAGATGTTTGAAAGACGGGAGCCGAGATTCATAGCCTGGTTGTCAAATGACGGGATTATGCGATCAATGCTTGGTCTACCAGAGCTCACAAATGATATATCAGAATCTGGGATTGTGCGTTCTCCATATGACCTGTTTGATGTTTTCCCTCTAGTAAACGGTGATCTGCGTAAGTAGTAATGTTTATCAGTTCCATAATTTTAAGTTTTATGGCTTTACGTTCCGTCAACTGAAAAGTAGATTGTTTGTTTATTTTTTCTGTTTCGTAGATATATTGTTTACAAACAACCAAAAATGACAATTCAAATTGCTTTGGCATAAATCAACATATAGGAAGTGTATAATGCATATTGAATCTGTGTGATAGTGTAAATGTAACAGTGGCTTACTTTATTAAATCTGTGTTATCAGTTGAGGATCTAGGTACAAATGCTGGCCTGTTGACAGAATTACCTGTTGAGATAGAGAAACTCAGTTTTCTTTTGCAACATGAAATCTGGGTAAAGAAATGGACAAAAGTAGATTAAACAAATATCCCATGTTCAGTGCCTTGGGAAAAATGCCCATCCATTGGAACAGGAAGAAGGTTAGTTTGATTCTGCACGGGGTGAGGAGTTTGATTCAGGGCTGTAATGGTGGCTGATCTGATGGATGATATTTTCCCTTTAGAGATGATGTATACATTGCAGAATTCAGGTGTCTCCTTGGAAATGTAGGTCGCTAAATCTGCACTCTTGAATCTTCTGTGCCAGAAATTTATAAGGTATTTTGCCATTTTTGATATTGACTGTGCTCATAAACTTCAGGTAATTACCTAGCAAAACCACCCCTTGAAGTGGCACCTATCACCAAATTCTCCATCAAGTTGTGCTTAACATACTCGCAAAGGGCTCTTGCTACATCAGTGTCTTCAAGTAAGACTTCATTAACTTGTATCTGTGGCAAATTTACTCAAAAGGCTTCCCCAATTAGCATAAGTGAAACCCATTCTTTTTATCAAATGACAGGGGAAGCATCTGACCATTTACAGACAAAATAGAAAGTACAACTTTGAGAAAGTCGATAGTACTTACGTCCTTACGGGTGCAGAAGCAACGGAAGGGAAGGAATAACTCCTTGGTTTGACTATCAATTTGGCAGGCCTTATATGATTTTATGTCATCATTGTCGGAAAAAGCAGTGTGACTTCCCACTGAGTCATTGGAGAATAGATATGATTTTGAGGGAGGAATATGCACGAAGGTATAGCATAGTTCAATACCGCAAAAATGTTGGCAGATGCAATGAAGGATTTTACACATTTGACTATCAACAACATTTTGTTCATCAGGCAAGTTGATTATTCCATGAGTCTTTCACAATTAAATTTTCACGAGCATGTCGAATGACAATTAAAAGCCCAATTTTCACGAGCACTAATGTCCATATCAGGCCACACCCCAACCCCAGAATAAACGAAAAAAACAAAAATCTAAAATGGTCAAAGTCTAACATGTTTATTATTGACTCATGTAACGCATGCGATCCAAAGAAACTCGTGCGAACTTTTGCAACTAAAACATCAGCATGCATCTTTGGGGTTTATTATCATGATCATTAGCTCAATTTCTTTATTTTTCATAGTCGAACAAAAACACGTAAATTTTTCCATATAGATGACAAAATTCGCAATCTTTATTCATGCAGGAAGACAATTGGGGAGATTCATGGAAAAGGAGTACATTAGATGAAGTTGGAGCTGACAAGGTTAATCCCGACCAGCAAAATGAAGAGCAACGGCAAGAAACGGAGGTGCATAGGTAGAATACTTATTATTCATAACAAAGTTCAATGCTTGTATTAGTATTTTATTTCCACTTAAAAAGAAACTAACCCGACCTGACTTCACAAGAACCTTCAAATACATTGATGTACTGTCAAAATGAAAACATGATCATGCACTTTTGAGGGTTTAGTATTACGATGATCATTAACTTAATTTCTTCATTTTCTCATTGTTAACAAAAACGAGCCAAGTTTTCCACATATTGACGATCTTCAATCGCGCAGGGAAGAAATGCAAAGCACGAGATAGATAACATTACTTGGCTTGAGTTTGACATGGATGAGGGTGACCCTTTTGCCTTTTCCAAGAAGATGATCACAAGCCCATTTCAATGCAGCTTGGCTCCCTTTGTCCTTGTCAATTGCCACTGCCACCATCTCTTTGCTTTTGTCTACATGCCATCTTTGGCTTGTCATTTAGAGTCAAAGGGAATTCACAGAAAACGAAGATATTGAACTTTTTTTAGAAAATTAATTTTGCCTCCAATGCAGAAATCTCTCCAATGTTTGAGAGGCTATTGGATTGGAGATTTGAGATTCTTTGTTATTCACAAATTTTAGATGAATTATTTTTTTACAAGTTTGTTAGGTTCTTTGTTTATCCTACAAATGTGGGCTATATGTTGTCAAAAAACTCATCCCTTATTCTTCGGATTTGTTGTCATTTTGCCTTTGTCTTTTGAAGGAGTTTGACTTTGATAATTAGATCATTCTGTGGTACAATTTTAATTGTTATATAGATATTTGAATGTAGGAGATTCATTGAAAACAAAATTTGTAATCTGGATAAATGGGGTAGGAGCGGTGCAGGAATTAAAATATTTCATTTTTGTGCTATGATTTTTTCTTTTTACTTATTCGTTCATTTTTTAAATACGATTTAAATTTCAAAACATAAATAAAACGAAAAATTGTCTAGACCGTGTAAAGTTATTTATGTATCATTCCTTGACAATAGTTAAACAACGGTTAACCACTTCGCTTGATTGTTCGTACCAGGACAAATGAAAAGATAATGTGTGTCGTGTTTCGAACAAATCGGACTTCACTCAAATCATTACATAGGTTGGGAAACAAGTTTGGATAAACATTGTATTTCATTTCCTTCTAATATCTCTTGAATAAAAATTTTATGAGTTACCATATAAATACTAACATGTCTAAGTTTCTAAAATACCCTCGTTGAAAAGCTTTAAGTTACCGCTCTTTTTATTATCTCATTTTGATTGTAGCCAATCAAAAAGATAATTTTTTTGCAGATAGTTCTTATTGTATCTAAAAATGTTTTTGTTTCTCTGTAAATAATTTAATCAATCTGAATTTTGAAACAAAAATTTGAATGTTGTAACAAGCAGTTCTTGATAATGTGTCGGGGAGTGTTTAATTGTAGATGTCAAACAATGTTCCACGGAACAATGCTATGGGTACTGGAAATTACCCATAGAAACCGGATAGAATACACACAACAGGTGGGTCCCCATTTTTTGGCAATATTTAATTCAAGTGGGTCCCACCTCCCATGCTAGAGGAATTCAAATTCCAGTACAAAATTTGGTTTTTTTTTTCATGTGCCTGCAACATTTTTTTGTTCGACGTTATGATGAGCTTCAAGAAAATGATTCAAAACTATTGAAGAGTGGAAGTATGCAGTACCAAACACACGTATGCTATATTTTCGGCAAGTTTCTATTGATTTTTTTTTTAGCGTTTTTCATGTTTTAGAAAACAACCCTGAGCCTGGATAAACTAAATGAAATAGAGGTGAGCTCAAGTATCACTAGATCAAGAAATTTAAACAGCACCAGATTAATGAATGCAGCTTATAATTTCAATGAAAATATATCATGATCATTCCAATTATAATTAAAGGGGAAAAAAAAGTAGAGATTCTTTCCTACTTAATTTCAACCAGTATTGATAAATAAGAAATCATCAGACAATCCTCTTGAAGACCTCATATCACCTTCACTTGTATAGGAAGAATAAAAATCATCATCTGTATCCTTCTCCTTAACTTCCTCAATCTTTTCAACAACCTCTTTTATATCCCATCTCGAATCGAAATCTGCCTCGCAACAATGTAATCCTATCTTCAATAGCTTCATTATTTCGCCTTCGCTATTTCTTGTTCCTGCTATGTCTTTATCGAACACCTCATCAATGTGATAATTGCCATTGTTGTCCCCAGCCAGTCGGGACTCGACCCATGTCACCAAATCTGCATCGCTTTCCTTGCCTTGTGGCAAGAAGTTTGACGGGATTTTCCCTGTGAGGGTCTCGAGAATTAGTATTCCAAGGGTCCACACGTCGGTCTTTCGCATGATCCGTCGACTCTGCGTGTATTCGGGTGACTTGAATGCTGTCATGTGGTCCTGTGCATGTTCTTGATTGACTACCGGAATCAATGCATAGTCTGTGAGAAGGGGTTTGTAGGATTTGTCAAGAAGTACATTTGAGGACTTTAGGTGACCATGTGATGCCATTAGGCTCGGGAATTCATTGTGGAGGTACAAAAGGCCTTCAGATACTCCTTTGATAATCTTCAACCGGGCTGGCCAGTCGAGGCGTGGATGGCCACGAGTTCGATTACCTAGAACAAAAAACTCATTAGTTAGACTAATGGAATAAGTGAAGATGAAATATATTTATGACATGTTGGTATATTGGATTTGGACAGTTTGAAGAGAAAAACTGACTGATTTTGTCACATTACTCTTACTTAATCCACTCGTGTCCAATTCAGAGTCGAGAGGAAATTTTGTTACGCACCAAGATTTGCAAAATATGATCACATATCCTAGGTGCATGCATGATGAATAACGTTGTAATTGTTGAACCACTTCATCTAACAATTTAAGCTCTTAGAGAGAACTACGTGTATATTAAAATTTAACATGCCTCCTCATTAGTAAGTGAAATTCATTTTTCCCAAGTGGCAGACATGAACCATTTGGTCTAACCACTTAACTCTTAGAGAGGATCATGTGTTTATCATTTACATTTTATCTTCGACAATTAGAAGACTCGAAATACCGTGGAGATGGAAAGCTAGGCTGAAATTTTCAATGTAATCGAAAACCAAGAGCTTCTCCTCTTTCCGGTAATAGAAAGCCACAACCGGAAGCAGATTCTGGTGGCTCAACCTGCCTAACCTTCTCATATGCTCATGAAAGTCTCTTTTTCCAATGTTATTCGTATGCCTAAATCTTTTCACAACCATAACTTGGTCAGCATTAAGAGCGGCTTTGTAAGACAACCCAAAAACTCCGCAGCCTAATATCTCAGCTGAGGACTTCAGCAGAGTCGTCATGTCGAAATGTCTTTGATCGTCCTTCAAGAAAGTAAGCTTCACATTCTGGTCAGATTTCTTGCTGTGTGCAGAGTTTTCTGGTGATGATGACCCTTGTTCCATTTTGTCTAAATCGGCGGCCGAGGTTAGTTTCCTTTGTCCTGGGGAAGCATTCACCTCTTCTCGTCCTAATGTTTGTTTATGCCGGGAAAGAATTACGACAACTGCAATTAGTGCTGCTATCGCTGCGGCCACAAGTATGGAAACAACGATAATTGTTCCAATAGAGAGTTTTGCTGGGGACGAACATGATTCTAATGGCGCGCCACACAGATCTTTGTTTCCTGTTGGCAGAGAGGGAATTAGTTAACGCTCATAATATATCTGCCATTTTCACTATACAATTTTAAATAATAATGTTAGAACACTAACACTCATATTTAGTAACTGTGAAATTGTGTGCGTGTTAGGTTTTGATGGGAAAAATAAATCCCAAGAGGACGTGTAAATGTATGTATTCAAGAAAACGGACCATAAAATGCTGTAGCATTTATCTGACTGAGGCTGCTGGGGATTTCACCCTCCAATTGATTGTTAGATACATTAAACAATTTCAATCTGTCCTGATGAAATTCAGGTATTAGACCTTCAAACTCATTGTCCTCAAGCATCAACTCCAACAACTTGGGCAATATTGTAAGAGATGCCGGAATTTGACCCGATAACTTGTTTTGCGACAAATGAATTTTCTTGAGTGATAATGTGGCATCAAACAAGTTTTCGGGAATTTCCCCCGAAAACTTATTATTTGACAAATAAATGGTTTTGAGGGCACCCAATTTAGCCAAATTTGGCAATGACCCATCAAAATTATTGTTCATCAAGCTAATTGCCCTCAAATGTGTTAATTCGGATAGGGTATCGACATCAATGTTACCCCTTAATCCTATATTCTCGAGCTTGAGTCCCCAAACAGTCCCATGATCACAAAGAACACCTTCCCAATTCTCTTTATCCCCATTGCATGGTGGTTTGGTGGGATCCCAATTGGATAATGCACCGCTGTTAACCTCGAGGGATGTCTTGAACTTGAGAAGAATTTCTGCATCGGACTTACACGAAGAGGCCACAAGATGCAAGAAAATAATGAAGAGCAGGAGAAGGAGACGATGAGAGTGTATAGAGCCGGAGAGAATATTAGTGTTGTTTACATCGGCCATCGTGGCATAGCACGGTGGTGGTGGTGATGTGGTGCGCGCACTTGCGGGTGCGCGCCCAGTCAAGAGACACCTAGAAATGAGAACTAAAGTGTTGTTTGTGGACAGATCGAGAATGCAGGAGAAATGAAATGAAATCTTGTGGGCATGCAAGGGACACAGGGACACAAAGGGTTGCCAAGAATAGTGTGTTGTGTAATGAGGGTCCAAAAGTTTGACAAATGGTAAAATGTAAAAAACAAGTTGACAATGTCATCTCTTTTATATCTGCATGGGATGTGCAAATAGTGCTTGAGAAGTTTGTGGTAAGCCTTTGAATTCTCTTACACATACTTGGGTTATATAGCTTGGGATGGTAAAGGGGCGGGATGGAGTCGTGTGGGCCTTCCCATTCGGGACTTTCGAAAGGTCGATAAGGGATTATATTCCTTGTAACTGTTTTGATTCCCGATTAATTACAGAATCCCGTCTCATGCAAGTCAGGGCAACATTGGATAACACGAGATGGAACGTGACGTTATGAATTTGGACATTTTGCCATCCTTATAAGTTATATATAGTCAAAGCCTTGGAAATTGTAAATAGTACGTTTATTTGTATAAGATCTAAACATGACCAAAAATAACTTATAGATTAATTATAATTTGCATAGATTGAGAACCGTAACTCTAATTTTCCTTCATATGAGCAATATTTTTGGATCCTTAAATGCTAATAATGCCACCGCTAATTGAAAAGAAAGATGTCAAAACATACTAAAAATTATTCTCATCCTTTTAGTGGATTAGAGAAGTGTTTTCCTTAGGCAAAAAAGAAAAATATTTGTGTCCAAACATTTTCGGATATATTAGTTTTTATATATTTAATAAAAATTTGTTATTTATATGTAACTATGGGAATACTTCCCCCCAAAAAAAAAAAAAAAAAAAA